>WNGS01169498.1:10706963-10761973 GCA_020271785.1 Procambarus virginalis
AGAGACTGAAAGACAAATGTTTAGGCAGCCCCAGGAGTCCCTCAGGGGCCCCGGGAGTCCCTCAGGGGGCCCCGGAGTCCCTCAGGTCAAGGGGGGGGCCCTCCTAAACTCCTACCAAAATGGACAAAAACTCTAAAGCGACACTGCGTGCCCTCGGGCACAGCCGGAGCCAGCCGGCCCTGAGGGCACACCGGCGGCCCGCCAACTCATGGCACCTCTCGGCCAAGCCGGATACCCTCACCCCCTCAACGTGCCTGTGACCCCTGGCGATGGTGCGCCAGGCGTCGCACGCTCCGTACCGTTGAACACCAACGCCTGACGGAAGTACCGAGAGTGGGTAAAGACGAGTCACGTGACCAGGCAGGCCCCAGACGGGAGCAGGTGTCCAAGGTGTTCATATATATATATAGACAACAGGCAAGGTGATTCATTTAACTTCTCAGGAGAAAGTGCCAAGCTGCTTGACTATGTGGCACTTGTAGAGAATATGGCACTTTAAGAGGTGTTAGGACAGAGCAAGGACCCCCACAAGTGCTCCTTGAACCATCGGAGACCCTTTTGGCGTGTCGACAAGAAGGGAGACCATCGTTCTGCAGTCTAGTCCAGGTAGTTAAATATGCAAGAGGAAGAACCAGACGCTACACTCGAAGTTTAGATGTGGGGGTCAGGGGTCAGGGGTCAGGGGTCAGGTGGTGCCAGATGTACACTAATGCTGATCTTCCACACCGTCTCGCCCGCTGCATATCTCACCACCACACAATACCCAACTCACACCCTATCCCCTCCACCCCACACAATACCCCCTTCCACCCAGACTCTGCCTCCTCCACCCACACTACCGACCCCATCCACCTTCAGAATTTCATCCACATCGGTACTGTCATTAACAAATGTTGGCAACATGAAGGTGTTTGAGGAATGGTGATACTTCAAATTCGGTTCAAGAAAGTTGTTCGAGTCAGATTAGAATTCATCTTCTTCTGGTGTTGTAGAGGCCCCAACTGGTTCACAGGTACAAGGCCTAATATGGGAGTATGCATTCCCCCGCCTCATTCAGCTCGTGATAGTAAATTCAAATCTATGAATGGGTTGACTCATAATTTCTTGTGGCCAAATGCACTCTGGCTGGCCAAACTTGACCGTGTTGGAGGTTTGTAAAAACCCAGGCAAGGTGTAGCGGGTTGCTGAATACCTCTGTTTGGATATGTTAACCTTCCAGCACTATTCCCGCCTCGTTTCTAGTAGTCTACCACTGACCTTTCTGTCTGCTTTCTGTCTGCTTTCCAGTGACCTTTCTGCCTGCTTTCCAGTGACCTTTCTGCCTGCTTTCCAGTGACCTTTCTGCCTGCTTTCCAGTGACCTTTCTGCCTGCTTTCCAGTAGCTTTCGAGTATATATATATATATATATATATATATATATATATATATATATATATATATATATATATATATATATACATGTATATGCGGAAAAGCCACAGAGAAATGGGAAAGAGAGATGGTGGTCAGGAACTTGTGTCTGCCTCCACTCTTTCTTTGTGATTTCTTTCATTCAGGTGTTGACAAAGGCCCAGATCGGCCGAAACGTTCATCTCTCTTTCCCATTTCTCTGTGGATTTTCCGCATATATACATATATAATATATATATAATATATATATTGTACTGCAAGCACACATGAAATTGGACGGCTGATATCCCTGGAAACACAAAACGTAACTGTTCACTATTTCCCGCTTGTTACAACTTGTAATAAAGTTGCTACATCGTGAATAACGTTTTTATGACGTATTAGATCGCTGTTACAACTTGTTAGGTGTTAAACTTTGTTTGAACGTTGTAGCAACGTCGTAATATGGTTGTGAGGTTGGTGGGCTGGCAGTGGTTGGTGTTCTTCGCGGATGGTGTGATTAGCTGTTCTTGGTAGTCAGGGGGGAAGTGTGTGTAGTCTTGTTTCCTTGCTGCATTGTTCTATTATTTAATAAACACGCAGCAGCATTTCTCATTAGCCAGAGTGGATGAGAACACATCCTCATGGTCGTCTTAATTGTGTGAGAACATGCAACGTTTACCCTCAAGGAGAGAGAGAGAGAGAGAGAGAGAGGTACGCCTTCTCAAGACCCCTCCATGCCTGCTAGAGATCCTTCCTCAAGTCTAGTCTAACATTTTAACAAACGCTCCCTCGAAGCTAGTCCAGTGTTGATGGGTTACACCCTCTTAAGGCTAATCTTTCTTGGAAGAAAACACTTTCTAGTGCGAGGAATGAAGAAGCTCCACTGTGGAGACTGGCTAAGGAGACCCCTGACCTCATCATCCTGTGAGGAGGCTGTAGACTGATACTTACAACACCAGACTGTCAAAGAGGGGTAGAGAACTAATACTTGATGCCATTCAAAGAGGGCGAAGACGAAGAGGCAGCTTCAAGTCGTGTTTTTGGGTCGTGTAAGGACTCTGTGACCTTTTCAACTCGAGGCTTGAAAGGGGCAACCTATGTCTTCCCAGCAGTCGTCTGCTACATGGATACTTATGTCCAGGAGAGTCTTCTTTGTCCAGGAGAGTCTTACGTGTTCAGGAGAGTTTTGTATATCCAGCAGAACCTTGTAACATAATCAAACATTAGATACAAATTGCAAACCTTTACTTCTGTGTTTACATCCAAGTACGTATTGAGGAAGTAAACCACTTCACATTGTTTAGTTTACCTTACAAACATGTATACTGTTTAGTTTACCTTACAAATAAGTATACTGTTCAGTTTATCGTGCAAATATGTATACCGCATGTGTCTGCATTGAGGCTAAAACTCATGCTTCCCGGTACTAATGCACTGAAGAGCATCACACTAATGCTGTGCCCTCAACGACATCAGTAATGACCAGCTAGCTGCTGGCCAAATGCTGCATGCTGCCCGCGGGGAATGCTTTTAGTGTGGTTACCCTCGGGGTAAGGAAATACCGGTTAAGCCAGTGAGGCGTGAACGGAATCATTTAGGTAAGAGGGTATGTAGGGTATTAGTAGGGTAGGGCAGGAAGTGGGCGTGGTGTGGGGGTGGCCTTAACATCTTCCTTCCCCTAGGGTAAGGGGAAATATTAGTGGCTACAGAGGGTGATGGGGAGTTGGGGAGGGGGACAGAAATGGGTTTCAGGGCCGTTTGATTTTGGATAATGAAGAGCATGACCAGCGAGCATGCGACCATGAGGAAGATGTCCCCTCTAGCAGTAGGATGAGAGCGAGAGGAGAGAGAGATGTTAAGAGCGTGCGTGAAGGGCATTAGAAGAGTTGCCAGGAGTGCCAGCCTGCCAGCCCCCAGCCCTGGGGGCCGTGTGAGGGGTGAGATCCACATTAGAAAGCCGAGGCGGTGGTGGCGGTGGTGGTGGTGTCTTTATGTGCAACCTCTGAAGGACGCTTCAAGGGCGACCCTATTGCTAACACCAGCTGGGGATTATTACGGCCTGCTTCCTCTGTCTGCTTGTTTATGTGTCTGCCTGTCTACATGCCTGCCTGTCTGCATGCTTGCCTGCATGCCTGCCTGCGTGTCTACATGCTTGCCTGCCTGCCTGCCTGCCTGCCTGCCTGCCTGCCTGCCTGCATGCATGTCTGCCTGTCTGCCTGCCTGCCTGCCTGCCTGCCTGATGTCTGCCTGTCTGCCTGCCTGCCTGCCTGCCTGCCTGCCTGCCTGCCTGCCTGCCTGCCTGCCTGCCTGCCTGCCTGCCTGCCTGCCTCTCTGTCTGTCTGTCTGCCTGCATGCCTGCCTGCTTGTCTACAGCCTCAATGTCTGCTTTCCTGCATTAATGTNGACGTCCTGGACCATTCTCAAGTCGATTGTTGTGACGTCCTGGACCATTCTCAAGTCGATTGTGTGACGTCCTGGACCATTCTCAAGTCGATTGTGTGACACAATCGACTTGAGAATGGTCCAGGGTGGACCGAAACGTCGTCGTCCCTCCGTTTTCTAGTGTGGTCTGGTCAACATGATGGCTATTACCCATTGTTATATTCTATACTATGGAGACATAAGCAATTGAAAAATAATGCTTTTCTACCCAAGGACCAACAAATATTGTTAGTTGTAATTAGCCAACCTTCGAAGCCAGGTATAGAATTCGTGATGGGTTAAACTAATAAATATTTTCTCTATCGTGAGCCATAGTTTCATAAGTTTCTGTAAGTAAGTCGAAGTTTTAGGTGAATCAACGGCCTTACTTGGAGAGATAGAACTATGGTGAGCTCTCACGTGCATAAGCACCACTCAAGTCCTCTTACATAGTTGACAATAGTACTTATGTACAACATATGGCTTAATGCTTTTCATATATTCCTAAATGTTCATTGTATATTATACATGTTAATAGGGGGGTACTGTATTAAACAGGAGCCTTTTTTGGTGTTTTAAACAGGAGCCATGTTAAACATGTTAACAGGGGGGTACTGTATCAACTTTGGTGTGTTGTGGGGACCCATAATCTGAGGGAAGAAAACAAAGGCACTCAGAGAGGATCTTGCAGATTCTCTCTCAAGTATATTCTCCTCCTACCATTAATTTTGTATTATTGTATACATTATGATTATTAATAATGTTACAGCTTACAAAGTACACATTAATGACAATCCCTGTTCAGAAACCTGTCCAGCGCTACAGAGGTGGATTGCGTGACCAAAATACAGGAGGAATTTCCTCTTGGATCGTAACACTGACGCTGTGTGCCAGGGAAACTGGCTGCTCTTGAGTGTCAGGTTTGCCTAATGAGTTCTTCCCCACTTCATTCAGGAGCTTAAGTGTACATTTACCCCAGGCCCAGGCCCCCAGGCCTTCAGAGTCTAATGACAGGAACTTGTAACAACGATGTGAATCTTTGATTTAATAGTTCTCTGGGTTTCCCCCCCTGAAGGTGGCAGCCCCGCCATCTTCAGATTCACGGTATCGTGATAAGGATCGGCGAATGGAGAAAACGCTCGTATTCCACACGACCTGTTTACCTTCCCTCCATGGCTGCAGGGTGACTCCATCTGGCGTTTGTGGCGGTTGTCAGGTCTGCACAACTGAGGTTCTCTTTGTGCTGGACACCCAGCTGTAGCCAGACTTTTCTTGATGATGTCATTGGACTTCTTAATGTCTAGCAATCTTTCCCTCTGACTTACAACAGGTGAGACAATAGTTGCTATATTGATTTGACATATATATATATATATATTATATATATATAAAATATATATATATATATATTATATTATAATATATATATATATATATCTTATTACGACAGTACCCAAGATGGGCATTGTCGCTTAAGTCCTCCATTATAAAAAATGGCTGCAGGAATGCCACTTGCAGTCATAATTATCACTGCAAATTTGTCAACCATGACCTACCTCCATATTTGTTGTTTTTTCATGAACGACTTTGAGCAGACAGACAGACAGCCTGGGGGACGCAGACCCTTCAGGCTCCAAGGGTAATAACGAGGTAATTGAGTGTGGCGACCTACCTCAACCACCATTGAGCTATGAGAGTGCTGTTAGCGACCTACCCCAACCACCACGAACCTAAGAAACGATGGGGACTGTTCTGCAGGAGTTTCCGTGGATAGAATATGGTACTGTCAGCCTGCAGCCTGTTGCTCTAGTTATGGCAGCTTCTCAGGCTAAGTGGCTTTGACTTTCCAAGTCTCTGAGACTCTCCAGGTGACTGTGACTTTCCTGTGACACTGTGATTGTTGACCTGACATACACACGCCCCCACCACTGGTCCTCAAGGGGGTCAATACTACCTGCCCAAGGATGGTCATGATAGTATATTCCCCCTCACTACATTTAGAGTTCCTGGCAAGGTCTGGGTCACCGTTGTTGATGGGTAAGATAGTCAGATGTGACGTTACCTCCTGCTGACGTTATTATCAGTCTCACCCACCTGCTGATGCGACCTTGAGCGTCAGCAGGTGGGCGTGGTGGCCCACAGGACGTTGGGGGACGTGTTTTCACCTCCTCATGGAAGCACATTCCTCCCTGTGGTACAGTACTGAGAGTACTATTACTTACAGTGATTAACGAAGCCAGCGGTAATGGATCTGTTGCTGCTCTCTGGCTGTTTCTCCTCCCATTAAGGGGAGGATTAATTACACGCACAAATGGCCTTTCAAATGTGATATAAACTTGATAAATGCATAATCAAATATTGGTTGAGAAATTAGTGTAAAGGATGACCAATTATTGGCAATAAATGAATATTTTCATATCAAACTGACGACGCAGGGACAAGAGATGCAGTCTTTGCCTCAAACGCAAGGTGTTGTGTTTGACGCAAAAACTGCATCCCTATACTCTCTCTCTCTCTCACTCTCCCCCCCACCCCCCTCCCCCTAAATCCCACCGTTAAGTGAGAGGGCGAGAAGGGGCAATGGTACACAAACACCCGTACCCAAGAGGACGACCAGTGAACCCAAACGTACCCTGTGAGCCCCCCTCCAGGCACACAAGGCTCTCCTGCTGTTCCCAACCCCCCCCCCTCTCTCTCCCCATCTTCCCTCCATCATCCCCCCTCCCTCACTCTCCTCCTCCCCTTCTCCCCCCCCCTCTTCACATACACACTTACTTCCTGGGCTTCAGCACGACAGCTCTAACTATAGGGCTCACCACATCCGCCAGGCCGCAAGATTGGATATCATCGCTGGATGATTGTCTTCTACCACATTCTCGCCTCAGTGCCTTCGTCTCTCTTCTCACACACCTCCTCCTCCTCCTCCTCCTCCTCCTCCCACCAAGATTTGTCTGGTTGCAATTTAAGTTCCTACCTTTTTTGGGGGGCACAAATGGTGGACACCAGTGACGCGACGATGGGTAATAAGCGGAGGCACTAAGCCTCGACCTTGATAGAAGGGAGAGGTGGAGGAACAGGGTGAGAAGTAGGTAGGTAGGTAGGTAGGTTGGTAGGTAGGTAGGTAGGGTAGGTAGGTAGGTAGGTAGGTTGGTGAGTTTGTAGCCTACCCGTCCTCGGGCGATTCTGGTTCATTCATCAGTTTTCGCGAACCGTGTGCACTAAATCGGGATTTTCTCATATATTAGCATTATTATACATTAGGATTTAGTGTATAATTAGGTTAGGTGTTTAGGTTCTAGTTGGAATTATTTGCACGTGAATGTGGGTGAAGCATTTACAGAGGCGCGATTCGAACAGAGGTCCTGAGCGAGGCATTGTTCGAAAATGTTTGAACGTCATTATTTATTTAGTCTTTATTTATGAGGACTGGCTTAGGTAGGTTTGTGTTCAGTGTGTGTGTGTGTGTGTGTGAGAGAGAGAGAGAGATAGAGATAGAGAGAGAGAGAGAGAGAGAGAGAGAGAGAGAGAGAGAGAGAGAGAGAGAGAGAGAGAGAGAGAGAGAGAAAGTGAGACAGACAGAGAAAGTGAGACAGAGAGAGAGAGAAGAGAGAAGAGGAGGGGAGTGGAGAGAGGGGGAGGCCTCACCAAACGTCCTCACTATTCAAGATCATTATCAACCTCATGTTATTTTAGTTTTGCGCTCCGAATTGTGAGAGGGATTGTGGGGGACCCACAACGCATGACATATCAAGGGGTAACTCCCCTAGCAACGAACCGTCCCTTCTAGTGTTCGGGGCCTTGACGTGCCTCCCTCCTAATTCACCAGTTCGAACAGAAGTCTCGTAGTCGTTCGCCCAGCATTCCGTCAGTAAACTGCAGCCTTGGAGATTACTGCATTGTGAATGGTAGAGCTGGAACACCTGTCCAGACTAGGTGCTGAAGCATTGATATTGAGGTTACGTATTGAAGCATTAATAAGCTGGATATAAATGTAGTACCAAGGTGTGTTTTGAAGCTGTACCACGGTGAGTGTTGACGCTGTACGAGGCTGACTGTTGAACCAGTCTAGGGGCCAGATTCACGAAGCAGTTACGCAAGTACTTACGAACCTGTACATCTTTCCGCAATCTTTGGCGGCTTTGTTTACAATTATTAAACAGTTAATGATCTCCGAAGCACCAGGAGGCTGTTTATAACAATAACAACAGTTGATTGGCAAGTTTTCATGCTTGTTAACTGTTAAATAAATGTAACCAAAGCCGTTAAAGATTGAGGAAAGATGTACACGTTCGTAAGTACTTGCGTAACTGTTTCGTGAATGTTTCGTGAATCTTCGGTGCTGAAGTAACAGTGTAATAAAAGAGGGGGGGAAGAGAAAGGGTACTGTCAGTACTGTGTTGGGTGTACTGGTAAGAGATCTCTCTGGCAGTACAGCTTGAGGGGACACAGGAGGCAGTACACAGCCCTGGAGGAAGTAACCAGCAGAGCCCAGTGTCGACCAATGAGCACATCAGAAAGGTTGGTCAATAATTCCCAGTGATCGAAGGGCAGGTAGCTTTGTCTCTTATTTGTTAGTGGCTGTGGGAGTCCGTCCGCTCTTACTGAATTAGGATGCAATGTTGATATGTTAGACTGTTGTTGCACCGGTGCGGTGTTGCTTGCCATATTCTGTTTTGAGTCTCAGTTAATTGCATTTTTTTGTTAATTTATTTCACGTGTTTGTATGTCTGTGTATCTGTATGTCTGTGTGTCTGTGTGTCTGTATGTGTTGTGTGTATGTATGTTTGTGTGTCTGTATGTTTGTGTTGTCGGTATGTTTGTGTGTCTCTCTCTCTCTCTGTCTCTGTCGCTCTATCCTCGTCTCTCCTCTTCTCTCTCTCGCTCTCTCTCATATCTGAGCTCTCTCTCCGCTACCTCTCTCTCTCTCCCTTCCCCCTTCCCTGACAAGTTTGATATTCCTTGTGAAAACAGCTACGCTGTTATCCCACATCAGCTTCTCGAAGCCCCAGCCTCTATGTCACCCCCCCCCCCTCACAGGTGTGCTCAGGTGTGGTTCTCATGTGTACGGTGGACCGTGGAGGCGCAGGGACGAGTGCACACGGTGGGGTTGATGAGTGTGCAACAATATGCCAACCGTTCAGGCGTCAAGGCTACGGCCCTGCCTCATACATATTAATGGCTGTATGGTTTGTGACGCACAATGCTGCAGTGTAACTGGTTCGAGATTGCAGTACTGTAACCAGTTTAAGAGTACAGTATTTTAACTAGTTCCAGACTACAGTACTGTAGTGTGTGGAGGTGTGACCCATAATACAGTACTCTGTTTTTCCTGTAGCTGTAAGATTCATATACCCGTTTAGCACACGTGCATATACTGTGGTTGATTTTGTAATATTATTTTCATTATAAGCTTTTCAAAAGTACACAACCCCCCCCTTAAAAAAAATCTATACATCTTTCCTTAATCAGAGCGGACGTGTTAACATTTGTAAATTATTTGTTAGTTTCCAAACCTGAAAATGCCAAAGTTATTATTGGAATAAACTACCTCACTAGGTACTGCAGAGCTCATAATTGTTTTAATAAATGGAAACAATGCATCAATGATTAAAGAATGCTGTTAAGGTATGGTGAGTGGTTGTGCAATTGCTTGGTGAAACCTGAACCACTGGAAAAAAAAGCATTGAACCACTGAACCACTGGAAACCCGAACCGCAAAAATTTCAAGAGATTTCAATGCACCGTAAACATGTTATCCAACGTGACGCCGCAAGAGAGAGAGCACTCTAGGTGCCGTCTGGTCACTATGCGAGCCGCTACTGGGATAAACAAAAGCTCTAATATAGATAGATAATAGCTCTATTATCTATACTAGATAGAGCTGTACTGTAGATCTTCTAGACGCTTACTAGAGTGTAACGCATGTTAGCTAGCCTGGATTGCCTTGTTACGGGAAGGAGCTGAGCCAGGTGGAGTGAATTGGAATTAAGGTATCGTTGGGTGTTGGGGGAACCGTGTGACCCTTCTCACCTGCGCGTCGTCTTGGTTCAGTTAAGTGTATGTGGTGTGAAGACGCCGGAGGTGTGGGTGGCCTTGAGTGTGCCCGCCCGCACCGCCCCCACCAGCGCCGTCCCCACCAGCGCCGCCCCTCCCACTGGAGGTCACCCTGGCTGCTCTCCTTCATCAACGGGGGGCAATTCACCTTTCTTCTCTGTCTGCCTGCTTTCTCTCCCTTCCTTCCCATATCTCTCTCTCTCTAAATCATCATCGCTCTCTCACTAAGTCTCCCTTACGCCCTCACACCGTCCGTCAGGGTACGAACTATTCTCGACTGTCACGCTGAGAGATAATGACACGGTAATTGTTCTTGAGAGGTACGATGGTCTCCCGGGTACTAAAAAATAAGAGGTCTGTGGGTAGGATGTTTGTGGGAGGGTGTAGGGGGTACGATAATAGTTAACGGTGTGCGGTAATCCACGCGCCGAACTTAGATTAATGGGAAGGAATTTGTGTGTGTGTACTCGCCTAGTTCTGGTTGCGGGGGTTGAGCTTTGGCTCTTTGGTCCCGCCTCTGAACTGTCAATCAACTGGTGTACAGATTCCTGAGCCTAATGGGCTCTATCATATCTACATTTGAAACTGTGTATGGAGTCAGCCTCCACCACATCACTGCCTAATGCATTCCATCCGTTAACTACTCTGACACTGAAAAAGTTTTTTCTAATGTCTCTGTGGCTCATTTGCGTACTCAGTTTCCACCTGTGTCTCCTTGTTCGTGTTCCACCCGTGCTAAAGGCTTTGTCTTTGTCCACCCTGTCAATTCTGAGAATTTTGTAGGTGGTTATCATGTCTCCCCTCACATGTTATCATGTTTTTGTGCTTCTCATAGGTCGTTACACGGACGTGCGATGCACACACTCTCTGATATATACTTTGATTGAAATTTAAAATCATTATTCATAAATGAAATTGACATAGAAATTCAAAATCTTTACTTTATAAAATGGTTGCGCATTCATACTTACCTTTGATTTGCTTTTTTATTCCATTCCAATTATTCATTTATAAAATAAAAGAGAAATAGTCTTAACATTGATCATTATTATTATGAACTATATTCTGTATAATAAAGAGGTGGAATAATATATGATATATGACGTTAAGGAGTCATAGGAGAAAACTGAAGGATGGAGGTGGTTTCTGGCGCTGTTGACACACACACACACAACACACACACACACACACACACACACACACACACACACACACACACACACACACACACACACACACTTTTCTTTTTCAACTAGAACTAGGAATGTCACAGATGTTTCTAGTAGAACTGCAAGCTAAGAACTGTTACCTGAGAAAGGTACCCCCTAGTGTGTGTGTGGGTCCCACCAAGCGGTTTACTCCTGGTGTGTCAGTGCCTGCCACTTTATCATGACTATGACTATAGTCATTTTGACCAGACCACACACTAGAAGGTAAAGGGACGACGACGTTTCGGTCCGTCCTGGACATTCTCAAGTCGATTGTGTCGACTGCGACGCAATCGACTTGAGAATGGTCCAGGACGGACCGAAACGTCGTCGTCCCTTCACCTTCTAGTGTGTGGTCTGGTCAACATTCTTCAGCCACGTTATTGTGACTCATCGCCTGACTATAGTGATGATCATATGTGTGCTAAAGGTAGTGACCTCGATTGATCACTACCAATCACTACCAGTCATAACTACGAGCCAATAGGGCAGTTCGTTGTTACTTCAGCCGGGTTCTGACAGTTCCTGCGACGGCGCTGGAACCAATCATATTAACGTTTGCCTTCCATTGGAGGTTTTCGACGCCGTGGAGAGAGGGAGGACCTGCTGCATGGGTGACAGCTTCTCCCCGTATCAACCTACCCTCGCTTTGTGCCCTGGAGAGGCCACTCAGACCGACAACCAGAGCGCAACTCCATAGTCTCTGAGACTTATGGACGCCTACTACTGCTAGACATGCTACTCCTGGCACAGTCGATTAAGGCGCGTCTGGATCCTCTCGGACGTAGATTCGAACCTTCATCACGGCCTCTGTGGGTTTGTTCATTATATGGGCTTGTTAGCAAGCCATTGAGCTTTGAATAGAGTCGTGAGGTTGAGACGAGGGATGCAAGAGTAAGAATAACCCTCAGATAAACTACGGGTAAATCACAGGTAAAGACGGTCGCTAGGGGGAGAGACTTCATGAGGAGGGAAGACCCGCTCAGTGATGAAGTGTTCTTTGTTCTTCAGAACATGACAGTGTGGTGTGTGTGGTGTGTGTGTGTGTGTGTGTGTGTGTGTGTGTGTGTGGGTGTGTGTGTGGTGTGTGTGTGTGTGTGTGTGTGTGTGTGTGTGTGTTTTGGTGTGATTGAACTGAGAGAGAGAAATGGGTTGCAAAGAAAGTTTGGCAACACACACACACACACACACACACACACACACACACACACACACACACACACACACACACACACACACAAACACACACGAGGTTGGACAAAACAGCCATAATTAGGGGCGTCAGACAGACAAGAAGAGAGGGGAAATGGAGCGAAAGGGAAGGCAGGCGTGCCACAAAACCGAATATGAGAGAATGACAACAGGGAATTAATCCACCTCTTATCACTGTTACGTGTACTCTCCCCATTCCTTCCTTCCTTCTTCCTTCCTTCCTTCCTTCCTTCCTTCCTTCCTTCTTCCTTTCCTTACTTCTTCCTTCTTGCCGTCTCTTTCAACACTATTCTCTTTCTCTAATATAAACATTTTGGTGGCTCTATAGTATCTTGTTTATAAGTGTCATTGCCAGATGATGCTTATTGTAAATTGTAAATTATTGTTGACATATTGACCACTGTTGTTCCTCTTGTTGTTGTTATTTGGTCTCCACCACCAATCACTATCGTCCTGCTCCCTCCTGGTTCCAGTCCTTGGCCGGGGACTCGAACCCCAGACACGTCGTTAGGAAGGCGAGGGTGTAGCCATCGTGCCCTTGACGGGTCAGTTGCTACCCCAACAGGCGTCTGGTGAATTGACCGGAAATTATAATGGACATCAGAGGTCCAGGATTATTTTCTGAAAACTTGGGAGGGAGAACTTTCGCAATTTCCTGTTGACATTGCGGCCACCTTGGGTTATCTACACTTTCTTCACCTTGTGTCTTATTGCGTCTCTTAATCTCAGGCTCTCTCCCATTACATTACTTTATTTTCTACACTCCCACTATCTACCATCCCCTCCATAGTCTCCTATACTCCCACTACCTCCCTCACCTCCCATAGTCCTCCTACACCCACTACCTCCCATCACCTCCCATAGTCTCCTACACCCACCCTACCTTCCCTCCAGACACGTTAAACTCTCGCTTCATTACACACAGAAATCACAATAGCCTGATGCATCAATGGCTGGGATTAAGGCAGCGTCTTAAGGTGCTCTCGGACGTAGGTTCGAATCCTTGTCACGGCCCTTGTGGATTTGTTCGCGTTATGACTCGCTGTTTGATTCGTCTCATTTGCTTTATTCATTGGTATATGATTCATGACGGATTGTGCCTGATGTATGTTTGTGTGTGTGTGTGGTGTGTGTGTGTGTGTGTGTGTGTGGTGTGTGTGTGTGTGTGTGTGTGTGTGTTGTGTGTGGTTGTGTTTATTTACTATTTGTGTTTGCAGAATCGAGCTATTAACTCTTGGACCCCCCGTCTTCTAATTTATTTTTCCTCTATTATTTCTACTACATATCCTTAGCAACACACATGGATGCGTGTGTGGGGGGGGGGATATGTATATATGTGTGTGTGTGTGTGTGTACTCGCCTAATTGTGCTTGCGGGGGTTGAGCTTTGCCTCTTTGGTCCCGCCTCTCAACTGTCAATCAACTGGTGTACTGATTCCTGAGTACTGGGCTCAATCATATCTACATTTGAAACAGGTATGGAGTCAGCCTACACAGGTGTGTGTGTGTGTGAGTGTGTGTGTGTGTGTGTGTGCGTGTGTGTGTGTGTGTGTGTGTGCGTGTGTGTGTGTGTGTGTGTGCGTTGTGTGTGTGTGTGTGTGTGTGTGTGTGTGTGTGTGTGTACTCACCTATTTGTACTCACCTATTTGTGCTGTGTGTGTGTGGTGTGTGTGTGTGTGTGTGAGTGACTAATGCCACGTGATTCGTAAATCATCGCTTGTTTCGTAAATGGTCCTAGCTATTGTTACCTGTAAATCTGATCACCACTTCAACCAGCGTGGTCTTGGGGCCTGTAAATGTTAAGATATTAGGCACTCTAACTTCCTTAAGTTTCCGACGACAGTTTAAGATTTATTAAGCAGTTAGAATGTTGTTTGCGGTGAGGTTATTGAGTTGTTAACATCAGTCACAAGTTACAACCGGTGGTTGTAATTATGGTTACTCCTCTTCCTTATTGCTCACCCTTGTTCTGTNGAACAAGGGGGCTCGTCGCCACCTGCTTGTCACTCTGCTTCAGGTTGTTGCTCCCAAGAGGAAAAAAGGGCTATTGTCCCTGGGCTTGGTTGTCTCACGGTACTCTCTCCCAGGCTTATTGCTCCTCTCCCAGGCTTGTTGCTCCTCTCCAGGCTTGTTGCTCCTCTCCCAGGCTTGTTGCTCCTCTCCCAGGCGTATTGCTCCTCTCCCAGGCTTGTTGCTCCTCTCCCAGGCTTATTGCTCCTCTCCCAGGCTTGTTGCTCCTCTCCCAGGCTTATTGCTCCTCTCCCAGGCTTGTTGCTCCTCTCCCAGGCTTGTTGCTCCTCTCCCAGGCTTGTTGGTCCTCTCCCAGGCTTGTTGCTCCTCTCCCAGGCCTTGTTGCTCCTCTCCAGCTTGGTTGCTCCTCTCCCAGGCTTGTTGCTCCTCTCCCAGGCTTATTGCTCCTCTCCCAGGCTTGTTGCTCCTCTCCCAGGCTTATTGCTCCTCTCCCAGGCTTGTTGCTCCTCTCCCAGGCTTATTGCTCCTCTCCCAGGCTTGTTGCTCCTCTCCCAGGCTTGTTGCTCCTCTCCAGGCTGTTGCTCTTCTCCCAGGCTTGTTGCTCCTCTCCCAGGCTTGTTGCTCCTCTCCCAGGTTTGTTGCTCCTCTCCAGGCTTGTTGTCCCTCTCCCAGGCTTGTTGTCTCTCCCAGGCTTGTTGTCCCTCTCCCAGGCTTGTTGTCCCTCTCCCAGGCTTGTTGGTCCTCTCCAGGCTTGTTGTCCCTCTCCCAGGCTTGTTGGTCCCTCATCCCAGCTTGTTGCTCCTCTCCCAGGCTTGTTGTCCCTCTCAGGCTTGTTGTCCCTCTCCCAGGCTTGTTGTCCCTCTCCCAGGCTGTTGTCCCTCTCCCAGGCTTGTTGGTCCTCTCCCAGGCTTGTTGTCCCTTCCCAGGCTGTTGTTCCTCTCCCAGGCTTTTGTCCCTCTCCCAGGCTTGTTGTCCCTCTCCCAGGCTTGTTGCTCCTCTCCCAGGCTTGTTGTCTCTCCCAGGCTTGTGGTTCCTCTCCCAGGCTTGTTGCTCCTCTCCCAGGCTTGTTGTCCCTCTCCCAGGCTTGTTGTCCCTCTCCCAGGCTTGTTGCTCCTCTCCCGGCTTGTTGTCCCTCTCCCAGGCTTGTTGGTCCTCTCCCAGGCTTGTTGGTCCTCTCCCAGGCTTGTTGTCCCTCCCAGCTTGTTGCTCCTCCCCAGGCTTGTTGCCCTCTCCCAGGCTTGTTGCTCCTCTCCCAGGCTTGTTGTCCCTCTCCCACTTGTTGTCCCTCTCCCAGGCTTGTTGCTCCTCTCCAGGCTTGTTGTCCCTCTCCCAGGCTTGTTGGTCCTCTCCCAGGCTTGTTGCTCCTCTCCCAGGCTTGTTGGTCCTCTCCCAGGCTTGTTGCTCCTCTCCCAGGCTTGTCCCTCTCCCAGGCTTGTTGGTCCTCTCCCAGGCTTGTGCTCCTCTCCCAGGCTTGTTGTCCTCTCCAGGCTTGTTGCTCCTCTCCCAGGCTTGTTGCTCCTCTCCAGGCTTGTTGTCCCTCTCCCAGGCTTGTTGGTCCTCTCCCAGGCTTGTTGGTCCTCTCCCAGCTTGTTGGTCCTCTCCCAGGCTTGTTGTCCCTCTCCCAGGCTTGTTGGTCCTCTCCCAGGCTTGTTGGTCCTCTCCCAGGCTTGTTGGTCTCTCCCAGGCTTGTTGGTCCTCTCCCAGGCTTGTTGTTCCTCTCCCAGGCTTGTTGCTCCTCTCCCAGGCTTGTTGGTCCTCTCCCAGGCTTGTTGTCCCTCTCCCAGGCTTGTTGGTCCTCTCCAGGCTTGTTGCTCCTCTCCCAGGCTTGTTGTCCCTCTCCCAGGCTTGTTGGTCCTCTCCCAGGCTTGTTGGTCCTCTCCCAGGCTTGTTGGTCCTCTCCCAGGCTTGTTGGTCCTCTCCCAGGCTTGTTGTTCCTCTCCCAGGCTTGTTGCTCTCTCCCAGGCTTGTTGGTCCTCTCCCAGGCTTGTTGGTCCTCTCCCAGGCTTGTTGGTCCTCTCCCAGGCTTGTTGCTCCTCTCCCAGGCTTGTTGTCCCTCTCCCAGGCTTGTTGGTCCTCTCCCAGGCTTGTTGGTCCTCTCCCAGGCTTGTTGCTCCTCTCCCAGGCTTGTTGGTTCTCTCCCAGGCTTGTTGTCCCTCTCCCAGGCTGTTGGTCCTCTCCCAGGCTTGTTGCTCCTCTCTCAGGCTTGTTGTCCCTCTCCCAGGCTTGTTGGTCCTCTCCCAGGCTTGTTGGTCCTCTCCCAGGCTTGTTGCTCCTCTCCCAGGCTTGTTGGTTCTCTCCCAGGCTTGTTGGTCCTCTCCCAGGCTTGTTGGTCCTCTCCCAGGCTTGTTGCTCCTCTCCCAGGCTTGTTGTCCCTCTCCCAGGCTTGTTGGTCCTCTCCAGGCTTGTTGCTCCTCTCCCAGGCTTGTTGCTCCTCTCCCAGGCTTGTTGCTCCTCTCCCAGGCTTGTTGTCCCTCTCCCAGGCTTGTTGCTCCTCTCCCAGGCTTGTTGGTCCTCTCCAGGCTTGTTGCTCCTCTCCCAGGCTTGTCCCTCTCCCAGGCTTGTTGGTCCTCTCCCAGGCTTGTTGCTCCTCTCCCAGGCTTGTTGTCCCTCTCCCAGGCTTGTTGGTCCTCTCCCAGGCTTGTTGCTCCTCTCCAGGCTTGTTGGTTCTCTCCCAGGCTTGTTGGTTCTCTCCCAGGCTTGTTGCTCCTCTCCCAGGCTTGTTGGTCCTCTCCCAGGCTTGTTGGTCCTCTCCCAGGCTTGTTGCTTCTCTTCCAGGCTTGTTGGTCCTCTCCCAGGCTTGTTGGTCCTCTCCCAGGCTTGTTGCTCCTCTCCCAGGCTTGTTGGTCCTCTCCCAGGCTTGTTGCTCCTCTCCCAGGCTTGTTGCTCCTCTCCCAGGCTTGTTGGTCCTCTCCCAGGCTTGTTGCTCCTCTCCCAGGCTTGTTGCTCCTCTCCCAGGCTTGTTGGTCCTCTCCCAGGCTTGTTGCTCCTCTCCCAGGCTTGTTGCTCCTCTCCCAGGCTTGTTGCTCCTCTCCCAGGCTTGTTGTCCCTCTCCCAGGCTTGTTGCTCCTCTCCCAGGCTTGTTGCTCCTCTCCCAGGCTTGTTGTCCCTCTCCCAGGCTTGTTGCTCCTCTCCCAGGCTTGTTGCTCCTCTCCCAGGCTTGTTGCTCCTCTCCCAGGCTTGTTGCTCCTCTCCCAGGCTTGTTGCTCCTCTCCCAGGCTTGTTGCTCCTCTCCCAGGCTTGTTGTCCCTCTCCCAGGCTTGTTGCTCCTCTCCCAGGCTTGTTGCTCCTCTCCCAGGCTTGTTGCTCCTCTCCCAGGCTTGTTGCTCCTCTCCCAGGCTTGTTGCTCCTCTCCCAGGCTTGTTGCTCCTCTCCCAGGCTTGTTGCTCCTCTCCCAGGCTTGTTGTCCCTCTCCCAGGCTTGTTGTCCCTCTCCCAGGCTTGTTGTCCCTCTCCCAGGCTTGTTGTCCCTCTCCCAGGCTTGTTGCTCCTCTCCCAGGCTTGTTGTCCCTCTCCCAGGCTTGTTGGTCCTCTCCCAGGCTTGTTGCTCCTCTCCCAGGCTTGTTGCTCCTCTCCCAGGCTTGTTGGTCCTCTCCCAGGCTTCTTGCTCCTCTCCCAGGCTTGTTGCTCCTCTCCCAGGCTTGTTGCTCCTCTCCCAGGCTTGTTGTCCCTCTCCCAGGCTTGTTGCTCCTCTCCCAGGCTTGTTGCTCCTCTCCCAGGCTTGTTGTCCCTCTCCCAGGCTTGTTGCTCCTCTCCCAGGCTTGTTGCTCCTCTCCCAGGCTTGTTGCTCCTCTCCCAGGCTTGTTGTCCCTCTCCCAGGCTTGTTGCTCCTCTCCCAGGCTTGTTGCTCCTCTCCCAGGCTTGTTGTCCCTCTCCCAGGCTTGTTGCTCCTCTCCCAGGCTTGTTGTCCCTCTCCCAGGCTTGTTGTCCCTCTCCCAGGCTTGTTGTCCCTCTCCCAGGCTTGTTGCTCCTCTCCCAGGCTTGTTGTCCCTCTCCCAGGCTTGTTGCTCCTCTCCCAGGCTTGTTGCTCCTCTCCCAGGCTTGTTGTCCCTCTCCCAGGCTTGTTGCTCCTCTCCCAGGCTTGTTGCTCCTCTCCCAGGCTTGTTGTCCCTCTCCCAGGCTTGTTGCTCCTCTCCCTAAGAAATAGGAACATCTGTTCCTTATTGTTATGTTCTCTGTATACACATTCTTTTACATACAAATTATTATTATTATTATTTTCATTATTTATTTAACCATGCCTTATTCTCAAATTGATTTTCCTTGTTCTTGGTTTGTATCTCTCTCTTCAGCCTCTTGGCTTCCCTGTTTGAGTTTATGCATTATATCTTGGACTGCCTTCCATCTTTAAGATTGTTTGTTGTCTATTCTTATTGTTCTGTTGTCTTGTCTTACTGGCATTGTTCTTGTAATTCCTTCATGAAGTCATTGGGTCGGTGACATCAGCAGTCACCGGCTTTTAGTGGTGTGTGTGTGTGTGTGTGTGTGTGTAATTACCTAAGTGTAATTACCTAAGTGTAGTTACAGGATGAGAGCTACGCTCGTGGTGTCCCGTCTTCCCAGCACTCTTTGTCATATAACGCTTTGAAAATGTCGAATGGTTGTGGGATCTCCCAGTAAGGGTGTCGAATGGTTGTGGGATCTCCCAGTAAGGGTGTCGAATGGTCGTGGGATCTCCCAGTAAGGGTGTCGAAACATCACTGCTCTGAGGGCGGGAGTGAGAGGTGCGAAGACATGAGAAGTGAGGCCGGTTCCTGCCGCCCAAAAATGTCGCTTTTAGAACCGAGTTCCTTTAGAGGAGAAGAAGAATTCATCTGGCGAAGGAGGTCGGTAATGCACTGCTGCTACTGACTCCGAAAATATATATGCGAACAAGCCTGTATGGTCCCCAGGACTATATGCAACTGAAAACTCACACCCCAGAAGTGACTCGAACCCATACTGCCAGGAGCAATGCAACTGGTATGTACAGGGACGCCTTAATCCGCTTGACCATCACGACCGGACAAAACACACACACACACGGATGTGTGTGTGTGTGTGTGTGTGTGTGTGTGTGTGTGTGTGTGTGTGTGTGTGTGTGTGTGTGTGTGTGTGTGTGTGTGTGTGTGCTCACCTAGTTGTACTCACCTAGTCCCCCAACTGCCCACCTGTTTCCGCCGGGGTCGGGAATCCAACCCGACCACAGGACTACGTAACCAGCGTGCTGTCCACTCAGCCACCAGCGCCCTAAGCCACACGTGTGTGTGTGTGATATATAAGTCTTGTGTCGCTTAAAAATATTGTAAATAATGTTTGTAAGTTGGAGTCTTGAGTTATATAACAGGCGAGAGTTGGGCCGCTGGCTCGCCAGATGAGCTGGTGCTGTCAAGTCGTGACAAGGTGTCGTTGTCACGACTCTTGACTCTTGACTGGTGGAAACTTGACGGTGGACCTTCTTGGGAAAGCTGGAGATGGGGTGTGTGTGTCACCAGGAAACTGGGGATTAAATAGGGCCTTCCCCCAGTGAGAAGGGTATATCTGAATGACGAAGACCTACCCCTGGACGACCAGGAAATATACGAGGGAGTATAACGATGATATAACCAAGGAGAACATACCACGAAGGATATCACTTGAAGCACAAGTGGAGAAATAATCTATGAAGACCTGCCCAACGAAGGAACAGTCACTCAAAAAATGAGTGAAGGAGGACCTGTGAGAGAGACGCTCCTTGAAGAAGGAGGAGGAGCCACCAGAAGCAACCAGGAACATCGTTCCTGGTTGCTCCAGTTTGGGTCATTAGTGGAGAAGGTGTTTGTGCACGACTTCCATTGACCAAGTGTTCCTGCCGTGGACGCCCAGCTTGGAGAGTCATGCCACCAGTTATTGGCTTTTGTGTGAAACACGGCTTTGTTATTGGAGTGTTTTAAACAGGAGCCTTTTGTTGGTGTAGTGTTTTAAACAGGATCCTTTTGTTGGTGTAGTGTTTTAAACAGGATCCTTTTGTTGGTGTAGTGTTTTAAACAGGATCCTTTTGTTGGTGTAGTGTTTTAAACAGGATCCTTTTGTTGGTGGAGTGTTTTAAACAGGAGCCTTTTGTTGGTGGAGAGTTTTAAACAGGAGCCTTTTGTTGGTGGAGAGTTTTAAACAGGATCCTTTTGTTGGTGGAGTGTTTTAAACAGGAGCCTTTTGTTGGTGGAGTGTTTTAAACAGGAGCCTTTTGTTGGTGGAGAGTTTTAAACAGGATCCTTTTGTTGGTGGAATGTTTTAAACAGGAGTCTTTTGTGTGGTGGAGTGTTTTAAACAGGAGCCTTTTGTTGGTGGAGTGTTTTAAACAGGAGCCTTTNCATCATCATCATCATCATCATCATCATCATCACATCCTCATCATCAACATGAAGAGCCGCAGTGGGGGTGTAGTGATAGAAAGGAAGCAGCAAGGAACACGGCGACGACGGACCGAAACGTCGTCGTCCCTTCACCTTCTAGTGTGTGGTCTGGTCAACGCTTTGAAACTACTGAGGTTTTGGCCTCCACCACCTTCCAACGTGTTGGATCTACCGTCAAGCCGCGGACAACCGTAGTTGTCAAGGGTGAATGCGTGCATGTGTGTGCTGGGGAGGGTGAGAGGATGACTGCAGGGGCACATGCGCATGCTTCACCCACTGCGGTGTAGGTGTACCAGGCCAGGTGCTCCAGGCACCTGTGGTTAATGCCTTCAACAAAATGGTAAACAGATGTGTGAGAGAAGGCCAGCCATTGGCCTTCTTGTTTGGTTGCTGTTCTGGCACTAATGTTCAGTGTACGTAGGGAGGGAAATGCTTTGTGAGGGTGAGATTGGTGGTAGTGTCCGAGAGAGTGGGAATTACATGATGGTTGAAAGATAATTCAGAAGCGCTCTGCCATGGCTCGATTGATTGATTGATTGATAAAGATTAAGCCACCCCAGAGGTGGCACGGGCATGTATATCCCGTAAACTATGGCCTATACGAGGCAGTTATATCCACCCCAAACTCATTTACATACCTATTAGATACTCCGATAATTACCATAGCAAAGTCCTCGAATCCCCTATTAGTTTCCTTTATTTTCTCGCCTCATCATTCTTGCGCTATTGGTACCACCATCACCACAGCAGGAGCAATGGTGCCCAACCACTTGGACGGTCGGGGATTGAACACCGACCTGCAAGAAGAGATACCGTCGCTCTACCGTCCAGCCCAAGTGGAGTGGAGAGAGAGAGCGAAAGAGTGTGAGAGAAAGTAGGAAGTAAGAGAGAGAGAAAGCATAAGAAATAGATATCGTGGCTATCACTTACATAACACCATAACTCCACTTAAACAAGAGCGCGGAGTTAAACACTACCACCACCCGCAGTTTGAACTAATATTTATATTAGAACCCAGATTCAGGGGACCGGGAGTGAGACGTGACTTGACTTGAACCCAGACCGCCAGGAGCACAAGGCAACTGGTGTACATGGTACCTTAACCACTAGACCATCAGTGACCGTAAGAAAACAGATCTTAATATCTGGGTGACTGTGTGTATCACGGTATATGGATGGAGAGTTGGGGGCCTTACACCTCAACCACTCAAGTCTTCGCGTCAAGGGGAACAGTAAGCTTGAGACACTTAAGTCATAATTGACGTTGATTCACCCACAGAGGAGTAATGGACAATTAGGAACACTAGTCAAGAGGACTAGGGACTTACGTGAAGTACTGAAGGTCAGCCCACTCCACACAGTCACAAACGCTGCTCCTGTGCCGGGTAAGTCCACTACGGGCTCACCATAGCCCGTGCTACTTGCAACTTTTTGTTCCCAGTAGCTGAATCTAAAACAACAACAACAACAGTCCACTACTACATTAGGAAATGTATATGTTTATCTCTCAGAATGTTCGGTAATACGTATATTGCTTGTGATGTGTGTCTATGTGTGTATTAACACGATGTACTGAACGGGGTGAGAATAGCTTGAGCTACTTCATCCCTTTGTGTGTATTTTACCTCAATAAACTTATTTCAATTTCAATTTCAACTACTACATTTGGCAGGAATGTATAACACGAAAGGGGTCGAATATATAAACATTGGTTGTTTCAACTACCTTAATGAGATATTGAAACTATATTTCCTTACATGAGGCAATATAATTGATGTTGTTACATGACACGAAGAAGAGATCAGTACTTACAGCACACAGTTAACTCTACTCCACATGAGGCTATAATGTTCAGCCCCCTCACAATACAAATGTCCCTACCACACACACACACACAAACACCTCCCGTCACACCACTACCTTCACGCCCTCATCCCCTACCTCACACGGCCCTCACCCCCTACCTCACACGCCCCTCACCCCACCTCACACGCCCCTCACCCCACCTCACACACACTCCTCATACCTTGTCCTCTAACCACTACCTACAACCTCATCACTTGACCCTGTTCACCTCTCCCCCCCAACCTCTTAACTCACCCCCTCCGTCACGGCACCTCTCTCGTCTCCTGGTGGGAATATTGGCGGACATGACCAGGCAACAATGATGGGAACACATGGCAGTCTCCTGAAAATAATTTTGTGTTCAAGGTCAAACGTAATAGTCTAGATAAAGCGGGCAAAGGACGCGGTCATTGTCACGAGCTAAGCTGAGCCAATGGAGTGTAAATTGAGCATTTGGCAAAGAAATAGATGAGATCATTTTGGAATACACATCTTTTTTTTATACCTTAGAGCTCCTTTACTGGAAATTTCGTGGGGTCGTCGACTTACTCTTAAGAAAGTCGGTGCCCCCAACGAATTGTTGAGCAAAGATATCCTGAGCTACACAAGGAGTTAGGTAAAGAGTTCCTGAGCCGTGGAAGGTGGTTTTATTTGCTCCATTGTCAACGATTGTGTTTGTGAGTTCAACACATATTTTGACCACAATAAGATTTTAATAAGAAATTCTGGATAAATGTAAGAAATGTGTGATATAAATAGGGAACATGATATTATACAAAGAAATCACGCTAACGTGATATATATCATTGGTAAAATTAATTGGAGCAAGGAGGATATATATATATATATATATATATATATATATATATATATATATATATATATATATATATATATATATATATATATATATATATATATAATATATATACATATACAGCACACACACACAAGTGCCTTAACTGTATACAAAAAGATACTTGAAAAATATCTTGTGTTGCTAATCAGCGAATCAGGATTATTAGACCGTCAACCAAAAGGCATGTTCAATGATCGGTCGTAGTGAGCAGTGAGTCTTAGAACACCTCCAGTTAAAGGACTCATTAAGAGGACATCTGCCACTAACTGTGTTTACCAAACTACCCCCTTGATCCTCCACTGGTCCAAGTCCGTTTTCTGTGGTGTCTTCAGCCGCTGTACTCTCACTCTCTATCATTTTCTTTGACATTGACCGGGAATCCATTTTCTATGAGAAACAGGGGCTCGCGACCTAAATTTTAGCGCTAGGGCGTAAGTAATGTGGTCAGTTTAATGCCGTTACGCAAAGTTGGGAAGGAAAATGACCAGGGGTTTGGCGTCTAACAGCCTGGTTGACTAGATTATTAACCAGGAGACCTGGTCGGAGACAGGGCCGCGGGGACATTGATCTTCGGAAGCAAATGAATGTAACTTCAAGGTGATTTGTAATCTCACTCTCCGCCAATCTCAAGTTTCGAAGTAATTTATATATTTTCCGTTTTTTTTAAACTGGTTTTTAATACCTTCAAGTAATTCATCAGCCTCACATCTCTGCCTTATAGGGGGATGAAGGGGGTGAAATAGGCTAGAAAAATCCCAACATTTCTCAAGGGAAAATAAGATTCGTTTTCTTGTTTAATACCTGAACGGTTTCACTAAATTTTTACTCGTTTAATCTGAGGTGGGATCTCCCTCAGTGTCCGCCTTCCCACCCCCGGATGTAGGTAATGAGGTGATGAATACCGAATATGTTTTGCTAATATTGGTGTTGAATTTACCTAATGAAAGGGAGCCGGTGGACGCCACGGAGTCATCTTCAGCGTGTCATGTTCCCAGGAGACCGCCAGGGTTAGTCATATTCTAGGCCAAGGGCGGGTGGCGGTGGAGGAACTTTCACCCCAACAACCACCACTGCCGCGTCTCTGGCAGCTTTCCCATCACCACCTTCTTTCGTCATTACCAAGTGCCACTTTCACCCTCACTGCATATTTTACCACTGCTACCTACTCCACCGTAGACCACTTTCACAGTCGACACCACCAGGAGCATGTCTTACCTTACTATGACGGGAGGTGCTGTGTCTGCCAGGCCTTTGGTCCACGAAGACAGCCTCACACACCAGACAATCACCAGGGAAGGCTGGCCACACACCAGACAATCACCAGGGAAGGCTGGCCACACACCAGACAATCACCAGGGAAGGCTGGCCACACACCAGACAATCACCAGGGAAGGCTGGCTACACACCAGACAATCACCAGGGAAGGCTGGCTACACACCAGACAATCACCAGGGAAGGCTGGCTACACACCAGACAATCACCAGGGAAGGCTGGCCACACACCAGACAATCACCAGGGAAGGCTGGCCACACACCAGACAATCACCAGGGAAGGCTGGCCACACACCAGACAATCACCAGGGAAGGCTGGCCACACACCAGACAATCACCAGGGAAGGCTGGCCACACACCAGACAATCACCAGGGAAGGCTGGCCACACACAGACAATCACCAGGGAAGGCTGGCCACACACCAGACTAAGGGCGCAGAACAACTCTCGAAATCATACAGGTATGAGCCACTATTACCACCGACACTCTCACTGTCTTCACCTTTAACACCACTTCCTCCTCTTCCCATGTGTAATGTTTCATTAGTCTGAGTCTTCCCAATTACATTCTTTGTCAATTGGATATAAATGGTTATTTGATTCGTGGGTGTTCTGGGCGTATATAGTGGGCGTAGGTGTTATGGATGAGGGTGGGCGTGAGAGGTGGGCCACACTTAAGCCCACCTCATCTCAAGGAGGGGTGGGTCAGGAATAGTGTCAATAACCGTCTTCTGAACTAAAAATAAAGCTAGAGCAGATATCCTGTGGATGGAACAATTTGAAGCTCGCGTCCCTCCGTCTCCCCTCACTGTTCTGTGTCTCTTTCTCTCACTAAGTGAATGTTCCTCATTGCTTCAGTGCCATAAACTCCCCCGTCATTACTCCCCAAGACTCCCCGTCCCCCCAGTCATCACGTGGAGGCGAGGCAAGCACGGAGGGAAGGTCTACGGGAGTGGAGGATCACTACCATTTGGCGTTGAAATCACTGCTTCTTGTAAATCACCTCCCTCTGCTTCCACTATGTTTAGCACCCCGTAAGCCACAATTCCATCACCTCCATCCACCACCAGCAGTACTACCACCACCTCACTACCATTATCCTATCCACCACTACTACCAGCCACCAGACCCACCTGCAACTGGGACAAGGTGGCACAGAGGCGTGGCGGGGCGGCGTGCGTCACAGACCTTGCTGTAGCACTTGACAAAGCAGTGCTGGTAGTGGGGTTAAGGACCTGCAGAGTACCAGTACCAGGAGCAGCGTGGGTGGCGGCGCCCAGCCTCCCCCAACCCCCTCTCCACCTCCTGGTAGACGGGGAACTTTTTGGTAGTTTATGGACGTTGTATTTGCTGTTGATATCTTATAATCTCTTCAGTTGTATTGAGTATATTACCTCTGCTATGCCCGGTGCACGGCCCGCAAACACCAATAGCCTGACTAATCAGACGATCATCAGGGATATCTGGCCTTACACAAGGCGGCCAAAGCGGAAAAAATGTACCAATCGGTCAAAGATAATGTGCTGCAACTGCTGCTGATGTTGCAATTTATGCTGTTGCAACTGATGCTGTACCTCTATTATCGAACCTGTATTTACCCAGGACTATATCCTTTCTTAATCTAGATTTCCTGTTTAAACCCTTTGTCAGTTTTGTTTGTGATGTTCGTCTGTTTGTGCAGTTTAGTCGTGCCGCGTTCTAATAATTTAATGATAAGGAGAAAGCGCCAGGTCATTACGACTATATAGCACTTGGAAGGGGTCAGGATAAGGATTTAGGATAGGACGGGGGGAAAGGGAATGGTGCCCAACCACTTGGACGGTCGGGGATTGAACGCCGACCTGCATGAAGCGAGACCGCCGCTCTACCGTCTAGCCCAAGTGGTTGGACATAACCCAGGTTGATGAGCCTATAACGATATAGGATAATTTTAGTAACATAATTACTGTCATCTCTAAGTATAAAACTAAGTGATCTATTGTCTTTGAACAAATCTATTATCTTTACTTCTCCATTAATATAATAGGAAGAAAGCCTATTGTCTTTATTTCTCCATTAATAATGTTGTGAGTTGATCTTAAGACTGTACAACTCATTACTACTTCCAGACTCATTTAGATAACTTATCTATATTGACCAGACCACACACTAGAAGGTGAAGGGACGACGACGTTTCGGTCCGTCCTGGACCATTCTCAAGTCGATTGAGAATGGTCCAGGACGGACCGAAACGTCGTCGTCCCTTCACCTTCTAGTGTGTGGTCTGGTCAACATACTTTAGCCACGTTATTGTGACTCATCGCCTGCAGCTAATCTATAATTTACCAATCTCTACATTTTTGGTTAAATATCAAGTGTTAGATTTTCCTCAACACTTTAAACATTTACATTTGTCGACACTGAGCCGTTTGGGCCATTTGTATAATCATGCAATATCTTGCAATGACATCTTTCAGGCTGTTTTTTTTAATTCTTATTGCTATATGTGAACCGCACAACACATCGTAGAGAATCAATATGTGTTTCGTTTCGCAGGTATGTGTTCCGGTCGACAGTGGGCCTCCACATGTGTCTCAGACGACACTGGTGATAGTAAGTGCATGTCTGTGCTCATCAAACGACTGTCAGCGCAGTGGGCAGGTAAGTCTAAGGAGCGGCCTCGGGTAACAAGTATAAACCACATTTATAATAATAAGTAATAAGTAAATACTTACATATGTTGCTGTAAGTATTAAGTAAATTGTACGTGTTTGTATAAGTGTGAAATGTATTACTGGCTTTCTTAAGTAATATTAAATGTTTTAGCAACATGTCCATAGGCACAGAGGAAGTATAGTTGTATAAAAGGATAAGGCACAAGGTATGGACCAGATACACATCAAGTGTACCCACTAATTGTACTCACCAAGTGTACTCACCAAGTGTACTCACCAAGTGTACTCACCAAGTGTACCCACTAATTGTACTCACCAAGTGTACTCACCAAGTGTACTCACCAAGTGTACTCACCAAGTGTACCCACTAATTGTACTCACCAAGTGTACTCACCAAGTGTACTCACCAAGTGTACTCACCAAGCGTACTCACCAAGTGTACTCACCAAGTGTACTCACCAAGTGTACTCACCAAGTGTACCCACTAATTGTACTCACCAAGTGTACTCACCAAGTGTACTCACCAAGTGTACTCACCAAGTGTACTCACCAAGCGTACTCACCAAGTGTACTCACTAATTGTACTCACCAAGTGTACTCACCAAGTGTACTCACCAAGCGTACTCACTAATTGTACTCACCAAGTGTACTCACCAAGTGTACTCACCAAGCGTACTCACTAATTGTACTCACCAAGTGTACTCACCAAGTGTACTCACCAAGCGTACTCACTAATTGTACTCACCAAGTGTACTCACCAAGTGTACTCACCAAGCGTACTCACTAATTGTACTCACCAAGTGTACTCACTAATTGTACTCACCAAGTGTACTCACTAATTGTACTCACCAAGTGTACTCACCAAGTGTACTCACCAAGTGTACTCACCAAGTGTACTCACCAAGCGTACTCACTAATTGTACTCACCAAGTGTACTCACCAAGCGTACTCACCAAGTGTACTCACTAATTGTACTCACCAAGTGTACTCACCAAGTGTACTCACCAAGCATACTCACCAAGCATACTCACCAAGCATACTCACCAAGTGTACTCACCAAGTGTACTCACCAAGCGTACTCACCAAGTGTACTCACCAAGTGTACTCACCAAGCATACTCACCAAGCGTACTCACCAAGCATACTCACCAAGCGTACTCACCAAGCGTACTCACCAAGTGTACTCACCAAGCGTACTCACCAAGCGTACTCACCAAGCGTACTCACCAAGCGTACTCACCAAGCGTACTCACCAAGCGTACTCACCAAGCGTACTCACCAAGTGTACTCACCAAGCGTACTCACCAAGCGTACTCACCAAGCGTACTCACCAAGTGTACTCACCAAGCGTACTCACCAAGCGTACTCACCAAGCATACTCACCAAGTGTACTCACCAAGCGTACTCACCAAGCGTACTCACCAAGCGTACTCACCAAGCCTCAGTGCTGGAGTAGTGATGTATAAGTTGCCTAATATTAAGTACTCTTGTTCATCTTCTACTCCAACAAACTAATTATTAGAAGCTTACAGTAGAATTTGTTCAGTTTCAATAAAACACAACTAATTTTGATTGGTAATTGTGATTCGGAATCATATATAGATGATAGGAGATTGTTTTAAATATTTTTTTGTTTGCTTCTGAATTTACTATAGATAATTATAATAAAATTATTCTATCAACATAATACAATATTCAAAATGTTTTTCGATGTATTATTATTTGTGAACAGGATGTATTTATTGCGCTCAAATAGGCAAAGACAAATAAAACAAAATTCCTTGATTAATTATATCCATTTGTGAAGCTATCAATCAATCAGCTTGACTTTTGGTCATAAAGTTACACGTATTGATAATAAAAATAGACAAATTATTGGAGGAATACAAAGGGTTGCCACAGAATTCAAACACAACCAGACCATTAGAAGCAAGCAAACTAGGCTGTTTATACCACGTGCTTTTGTTTATAGCTGTGTTCGAATTGGATCGTTATCCGAATTTTGTGAAAGAAATGAAGGAAATCTGGTCGAATGCAAAAGCCATTTCCAAGATCTCTAATTACAGGCTGGACCAATGTTGAGCATTTTGGTCTGGAATTATCGTGTCGTATAATTATCTGGAATTATCGTGTAAACTGTCAACCAGTTTACCCATCACCGTGTCGGTCTGATGGGATGATAAAATAAGCCTTATTTCATTTTTTTTTATATATTGGTGTAAGATTTGTGAGGTTTTCCCCTCTTGTATATATAGTGGTAATGGTTTGGCGCTTTCCCATTGATTATTCCCTTCCCCTGTTGTGTAGTTGTTCCTGTCTCGAGGGTATCGAAATGTATGGTCAGAATTGTTACAATTTAATCCTTAACTTCATTTAAGAATCTTGGCTATAATTTGTCAGAAAAAGCTGATTTGTGTTATTTAATCGTGTAAGTTCATCCTGTTTAGAAATTTTAATAAATCGAAGGAATTCTTGTTTACTGTTTAGAAATAGTGGTAGAAAATGGATGTCATAAAAATATTCCATGATAACTACAGAGTGAAAACAAAATCATTTAATATCCTTCTCATGAGAAAATCCACAGGGAGCCTTGATGTGGGTTCGAATCTATGTGTCCTGGGTGTTCCCAGACGCGGCTGCACATAGATTCGAATCCTCATTAAGGCTCCTGTGGATTTGATATATGAAGTTACTGCGATTTCTCTGTCTGTACATATATTGGACAGTTATGTGCGCTCGTAAGCGTTACGAGGTTGTTTATAGCGCTAATATAACCTTATGGTTAGGTAGTTTCGAAGCTCGTTAACTGTTTATTAACCTCAAAGAAAGCCGTCATGATTTATGAAAGATGTAAAGGTTTCGCAAGTGGTTGGGTAAATGTCTTATGAATCCTGGTTCTGCAGTGTGTATGTCTCGTAGATGTAAACAAAGTCTTGATAAAGACTTGTGATAACTCCCCTGTGATAAAGTCTCTTTATCTTTCTTAAAGTCTCTATATCTTTCTTAAAGATAAAGACTCCCCTGTGATAAAGTCTACGTGTGGTGTTCTTCTTCTCCAGGGGAGAGTAAATAGAGAGAAGTAGAGAGAAAGAAGAAGAGAGGAGGGGGAAGAATAGAGGGGGAGGGGTGGTTACAAGAAGGGAAGAGGGAACAGGGGCAAGGGAGGAGGAGAGGGAGGGGTTAAATAAGGAAGAGATACTGTTGACAAAGTGAGAGGTAATATCACATCTTGTGCTAGAGTAAAGTGAGGAATTCCACTCCCCCTGGGCTCTAGGAGGCTCGAACCGGGGACCCCACGTGTGTGAGGTCGAAGCTCTATCGACCGGGCTATTGAGTAGCCTTAATAAGGAAAGTTTCCTTATTATGGAATCGCGTGAAACCCTTATATCCCTTATATATCCCTTTCTATATAATCTCCACACCTGTGTTCTGGTTGTCATACCTGCCTACATACTTGCCTAATGGTTGTCATACTGCCTACTGACTGTCATACTTGCCTAATGGCTGTCATACCTGCCTAATGGCTGTCATACCTGCCTAATGGCTGTCATACCTGGCTCTGCCATCCTGACCTCCCCCCGCCCCCCTCTCTGCTCGCTAACTCCAGTACACAAGCACTGACCCCTAAGGTCAGCGCTTGACCTTAAGCTCTGACCTTAGGGGTTCAGACCAAGCTCTGACCCAAGCTCTGACCTCGACTAAGGTCGTAAGTCACAGAGCAGAGGTCGTGACCCCGACGTGCCAGGTCGTGTTGCTGCTAGATGAGAAATGATTACCTTAGGCTGGGGCCAGTATGCTAATACTGTGCTTAGCATGCTAAGCCTGTGAGAGGCCTTAATCAGTCATTGATTATAAATGACTTCAGGGCTGAGCGAGCCATTAAATGTCGGGGGAGGGGGAGGGAGGGCTACGAACACAAGAGGTAAACAAGAGGCGTAGGGAAGGGGAGAGGAGAAGAAGGAGATAGGGTGAAGGTAAGAAAGGAAGAGAAGAGTATAGAGGGGATAGCCAGAGAAGGAAGGAGATAAGTAGGATGAGGAAGCGAGGATAGAGAGGGAGGTTACGGGCTCGCCATAGCCCGTGCTACATGGTTACTTCGTTCTGAGTAGCTAAATCTAAAACAACAATAACAACGAGGATAGAGATATGAAGATGTAGGGCCCCTCAAGGATAGAGAGGGGATGCTGGAGGAATTGTATTGACCCAACAGTGTCTACGGAGGAGTGAGGTCAAGCTCTTGGACCCCGTCTTGTACCTGATGATGGTGGTGGTAGTCCCATATGTGAATGTCTTCTCACGATATCTATCATAATATTTAATGCTACAACTTTCAGGTCTTTGTGAATTTGTTAGGTCGTTGAGATCTTCATTAGATATTTGTTTAAGTATTCTCTATGAGTCACAATAACGTGGCTAAAGTATGTTGACCAGACCACACACTAGAAGGTGAAGGGACGACGACGTTTCGGTCCGTCCTGGACCATTCTCAAGTCGATTGTGACTTGAGAATCGACTTGAGAATCGACACAATCGACTCGAGAATGGTCCAGGACGGACCGAAACGTTCTACAGGCTGTCTTTGCAAGCATATCAACAGTGTCACGCCTTGAGATGCCAACATGTGATGGTATCCATAGGAGGATAGTGCTACTGGTCAGCGAACTATCCTCATCACACTCTATAACGTTTAAATCCTCAACAACCAAAATATGATGTACTTACTATAAATCATAAAAGGCCAAATTGACGGGCTGTTCCCGTTTTCTGTTCGTGGGTCTGAATCCAGATTCACGAAGCAGTTACACAAGCACTTACGAACGTATACATCTTTCCTCAATCTTTGACGGCTTTAGTTACATTTATTAAACAGTTTACAAGCATGAAAACTTGCCAATCAACTGTTGTTATTGTTATAAACAGACTGCTGGTGCTGCGGAGCTCATTAACTTCAATAATTGTAAACAAAACCGCCAAAGATTGAGAAAAGATGTACAGATTCGTAAGTGCTTGCGTAACCGCTTCGTGAATCTGGCCCTTGATGCCCATGGTGGGTGTGGTGCCCCAGATGCCCCTCGTATCCATATACCGACTGGCAGTGTGTTACATTTAAGAACAACTGCTCTCAGTCTTATTCGCAGGAAGCAAGATCCCCCGAAGAACGTAGGCAGATAATCTCTGGTTTTACGAGTTATGCTAATGCCCTTTATCCTCCTTGACCAATAGCGAAGACGGAAACATTTATAGTGTGTTTGCTCTACGACGTTATCCAGGCCTTGACAAGGACTGGTAAATCTCGCAAGTCTTTGAGGCAAAACTTTTCCGCGTGCCAACCCAAATTTTAGGGAAACATATTAACTATTTCGTGCCTTTTAATTATAGGGAGAAGCTTTCAAATCAGATATTTCGCTAGGAGCGGTGGGGCGATGGGGCGGCATACTCTAATAGAGAGTATACTGTATACCGCCTAAGTGAGACTGGCCTCACACAGATGGTATACAGTGATCTAAAAGCTTCCTTATTCAAGTTTCTGAAGGATGTTCTAACTTTTGCCAGAGTAAAGTTTGCGGCTGACGTTATTCTATTTATATGAGCCTCTGGAGTTAGGTGTTACGTCCGCTCCCAAGTCTTTTTGTCTAGACGTTATAGGGAGGTAGTTTCCCTTCATCCTATACTGGCCTTTCGGTCTCCTGGCTATTGATCGCATTTTCATCACCTTACACTTGCTGGTGTTGAACTCTAGCAGCCATTTCTCGCACCAGCTTTGCAATCTGTTCAAGTCATCTGGAGAATCTTACAATCGTCATCTGTCTCAAACCTCCTCATTAGTTTTACATCATCTGCAAACGTTGGCATAAACGGCTCGACTCCTGCAGTCTAAGTCGTTTACATAAATAAGAAATAGTATGGGAGCCAGCACTGATCCTTGAGGCACCCCGCTTGTTACTCTACGCCAGTCCCACTCCTCACGTGTGTGTACTCACCTAGTTGTACTCACCTAGTTGTGCTTGCGGGGGTTGAGCTACGCCTCTCAACTGTCAATGAACTGGGGTTTTTTCACAAAAAACCCTCACGTCCCTGGAAGACAGAAGAGTAAAGGGAAGCATGATACCACTTACAAAATTCTTAGAGGAATTGACAGGCTGTACAAAGTTAAACTATTTATCACGGGTGGAACACGAACAAGGGGACATAGGTGGACACTGAGTACCCAAATGAGCCACAGAGACAGTAGAATTTTTTTTCAGTGTTAGGGTAGTTAACAGATGGAATGCGTTAGGCAGTGATGTGGTGGAGGCTGACTCCATACTCAGTTTGAAATGTAGATATGATAGAGCCCAGTAGGCTCAGGAATCTGTTCACCAGTTGAGAGGTGGGACCAAAGAGCCGGAGCTCAACCCCCGCAAGCACAACTAGGTGAGTACTGTGCTACAGCTACCGATACCAGGATCCTACAGGGATTCAGGTTAACAGTCTGTATCTTACATGAGTGTTCCCGGCTCATCTTGTCCCCATCTCAAGAACTTTAGATAAGAGATAAGCAAGTTTTCCTTCAAATGTTCATGTAATGGAAGCTCCTCTGTTATGCTTTTTAATGAAGCAGTGACGAACGCTTTTGTTCCTTCAGCACAAGTTGGTGTGTATTCGCCTAGTTGTGCTTGCGGGGGTTGAGCTCTGGCTCATTGGTCCCGCCTCTCAAGGGCTAATCAACTGGTGAACAGGTTCTTGAGCCTACTAGGCTTTATCATCTTGAGGTTATCTTGAGATGATTTCGGGGCTTTTGTGTCCCCGCGGCCCGGTCCTTGACCAGGCCTTCACCCCCAGGAAGCAGCCCGTGACAGCTGACTAACACCCAGGTACCTATTTTACTGCTAGGTAACAGGGGCATAGGGTGAGAGAAACTCTGCCCATTGTTTCTCGCCGGCGCCTGAGATCGAACCCAGGACCACAGGATCACAAGTCCAGCATACATCTGGACATCATACCTACATTTCAAGCTGAGTGTGTGTTTGCAGCGTTGGTTTGGTAATATGCTCAGGTAGAGCGAAGGTCAGTATCAGCATCTTTGTATGCTGCTGACAGCTCAGCATCAGCATCTTTGTATGCTGCTGACAGCTCAGTATCAGCATCTTTGTATGCTGCTGACAGCTCAGTATCACCTCCAACTGTCTTGCCAGCTGAGAGGCTCCTCAGTACTTCCCAGCCTCACTATCTTTTCCGCATCTTAATTTTTAAGGTATATGAGCCATCAGTCCGTTCTCTCGATTTTTTTCCCATAACGTATAAAATACAGTGTGTTATATATATTTAGTATTAGTGCCTGCAGGGTCGAGCTGTTAGCTCTTGGATCCCGTCTTTGTAACCGTGGGTTGTCTTACACACATACACACACACACACACACACACACACACACACACACACACACACACACACACACACACACACACACACACACACACACACACACACACACACACACTCACACACACACACTCACACACACACACTCACACACACACACACACACACGCACACGCACGCACACGCACTAGGAAGTGATGCAGTGGAGGCTGACTCCATATACACTTTCAAATGTAGATATGATAAAGGTCAAGAAGGCCAGGAATCTGTACATCAGTAGAATGACAGATGAGAGGCGGGACCCAAGAGCCAGTGCTCGCAAGGACAGTTCACAGTGAGGGAAAGAAATACCCTATAAACGATAAAGGAACACATATAGGAACATACATAATACCAAGCCTGCAAAAAAAGGCACTACGGGCTCACCATAGCCCGTGCTACTTGGAATTTTGTCCCAGGTAGCGAATCTTTAACAACAACAACAACAACCAAACCTGCCTCCAAAAGCACCCATGTAGAGAAGCGAACTAAGAGCTTAATACACAGCTGACAAACATTGGAGTAGTTTTCAGGAATTTACACATTCGTATATATTAACGTATATACGTATATACATACGTATACAGGGCCATATTCATGGCCCTGTATACTTCTCATGCGAGGCCAGTCAAACTCTTATATAAAAAAAAAACTTAATGAATTGGATATACTACATAGAAAGGAGACGGAAATATGAGACATGATTACGATATATCAGATCCTTAGAGCAGCCTGACAATGCAACTAAGGACCTGTGCGATATCAGAAGGAAATACCATTGCTGAAAGCTAGAGATTGATGAGCAATATGGCTTTAAAATTGTCTATAGGCTGAGTAGTGAAGAAATGGGATGAGCTGGATGAGCAGGTAGTCAAGGTGAAGTCCATCTATACCTCATGGGTCGGAATTAGTCTGGTTAACCATTGCATAATACGGGGGCCAAGAGCACGACCTGGAGGCACAATAGTGTGTGAACGAAAATACATCCTTCCATTCTAACTCCCATCCCAATGTATTCCCCCTCCCACCCCCATTTCTTCCCTTCCCACCCCCATTTCTTCCCTTCCCACCCCCATTTTTTCCCTTCCCACCCCATTTCTTCCCGTCCTTCCCCCCTACACTCCAGTCACGTCCCCTCACCTCCTTCCCCCTCCTCCACCACCACTTCCCTCCCTCCCCCAACCTCCTCCATCACCTCCCTCCCCACACCCCCCACGTCACATAAAGATAAAGCCATTAATAATGTGTCGGACAGTTGGCCGCCACTGGCTATAAAGCACAATACACCTCGCCACATTCCCGCGCCCTTGAGCCACAACACCGTCAGCCCTCGGGGTAAGACGGGCTCTAGGCCGACGCCCCGAAGGCCTACTCGCCGCTACTCAAGACCCAAGCAATTGATCTTAATGGGAATCCAAGGCATGTCCTTCGTGTGTTCCTTGGGTGAGCGTGTGTCCGTGCTCTGGTGGGTGAAGTCCGTGGTGGCGCTCACCACAATGAAATCGTCACGCGTTCCTGTGTTTGGTTTCCTGGCTGCGGCTGGACGAATAGGGTGAGTTTGGGGGCAGGAGGGAGGGAGGGAGGGAGGGGGACAGGGGGACAGGTTTCTTGCGGTCTCTCTGGCTCCTTGTTTGGCTCTGTCTTTGCTCTGTCTTTGGCTCTGTCTCCTCTGTATTTGTGTCTGTCAGGTCAGTTCTACCAGGCAGGACTATGGCCTTGAAAAGTTAAGAGAAGTCTTATATATATATATATATATATATATAGATATATATATATTATATATATATATATATATTATAATATTATATATATATACATATATATATATATTCATATATAGATAATATAATATATATACTATATATTATATATATTATATAATATATATATATATATATATATGACGTGTCAGACCACGGAAGAAGAATTGAAACAGGAATTTTCTTAAGTACTTTCGTATTTAGTAATACATCTTCAGAAGGATATTCTGAATCCGTGTTTACATGTTATACGGAGAGAAAACTGTTTTTGTTTACCATGTCGTGGCCTAGTCGACTAAGGCAGCGTCTGGGATCATCCCGGCCGTAAGTTCGAACCTTGTGGACTTGTTTTTTTTTCCCCCTGTTAGTTTTGGACTCGTACTGGGACGGAAATGGTCCTTTGGTGCCCTAGTTGGATTGTTTCCCCGGTCTGTCATCCATCTCCTGGCTGAATGTTCGGACTTTCAGGTTGGGCGGATATTATGCTTCCCCGCTGCCCTAATACACCACAATCTCCATAAAATGTGTAGTGGAGCTGAATCATTCGATACAGATCATCTCATGGTATTCTGCTCCCTGATCGGGAGTGTTTGGTGATATCTCTTGTTATTGTTGCTGTTAAAGATTCGCTACTTGGAATAAAAAGTTCCACGTAGCACGGGCTATGGTGATCCCGTAGTGGACTTAACGGGATATCTAGGAATGCTCGAATCTTATGTGATATATAGTGCTATATAGCTATACTGGCTTGTAGCTTCCACTTGATTATTGATTGGAAATGTAAAATCAAAATTGTACGGAGATTATTAAAATGGTTGTTTTAGATTTAGGTAAACGGAACACAAGCTCCAAGAGAGCACGGGCTATGGCGAGCCCGTAGGGAACTTTATTAAAATTGACGAAAGATTGACGGATGTAATCTGATGTTGGATGGCGTGTGTGGGGCTCCGAGATTAGGAAATAATATCACATAATAATCAGCTCAATGAATTGAAATTGGCAAATGTGATTGCGGATTGAAGACAAGATTGGTCGCTTTGCATTCTTCACTTATTTCTCATTCCAAAAACCTTTCCACATATTGCTGTCGTCCGGTATTTATCTCTGTTTACAACGCTCGTATGATTGTTAGCTGAGGACGATCCCATAGTTTCTCTTGAATTGTTTACCCAACCACTTTGACTGGACGGTAGAGCGACGGTCTCGTTTCATGAAAGGTCGGCGTCAATCCCCGACGTCAAAGTGGTTGGGCACCACTCCTTCCCTCCCCCCGTCCCATCCCAAATCCTTATCCTGACCCCTTCCAAGTGCTATACAGTCGTAATGGCTTGGCGCTCTCCCTGATAATAATAAAAATCAAATTCTTAAATTGTATGTGCCTATAATCACCAACCACCTAAACATGTCCCCCTTTTATTTTCCTGGCTATACGAATTTTCCCATTCCTTCATGTACCATGCAGAAATATTGTCATATAGATTTTCTTCATTTTCTCTTGCTTATCTCCAGTCAGTTACACAATATTTTGACAGCATATTTCTTTTTGGTAAAAAAAAAAATGTTTTCCTTGTTCATCTGTGTCTCACAGCCTGCATACACTAGAACATTGTTCATGTTCTTGGCTTCCTGGTCAATCTTGCCCGTTGACACCTGCACACTCTTGCACACTCTTGCACACTCTTCACGACGTCTTAGTCACTCTTGCACAATAGAGTGCAAGAGTTCCAAATAAACTCATATTTTTGGAGTTTATTCACTCTGTATTTCTACACAAGACGTTATGATCCAAAGTTAAGCTCGTTTCTGTTTTTTAGTTTATAAGTCATTTTATGTAACTTTCCAGTCCAGAGCAATGTGGAACGGCTTGTTGGTCATAGTCGTGTGTGGTCGGTGCTGAGCGGGCAGAACGCTGGACGCGTGATCCTGTGGTCCCGGGTTCGATCCCGGGCGTCGGCGAGAAACAATGGACAGTTTCTTTCACCTGATGCACCTGCTACCGAGCAGTAAATAGATACCTGTTAGTTAGTCAGCTGTCACGGGCTGCTTCCTGGGGGTGGAGGCCTGTTCGAGGACCGGACCGCGGGGACACTAAAGCCCCGAAATCATCTCAGGATAACCTCAACATATCTTATTTCTGACCTTGTCTATTCAGTTCTTGGGTGTTTCCATGTTGGCTTTTATGGGCACTATGTTTCTTAGTTATTTTGCCCTAATTTATTTTATATGAAAGTGTGTGTGTACTCACCTATTTGTACTCACCTATTTGTGGTTGCGGGGGTTGAGCTCTGGCTCTTTGGTCCCGCCTCTCAACTGTCAATCAACTGGTGTACAGATTCCTGAGCCTACTGGGCTCTATCATATCTACACTTGAAGCTGTGTATGGAGTCAGCCTCCACCACATCACTGCCTAGTGCATTCCATTACGTGTGTGTGTATGTGTGTATTTACTATTTGTATCTACAGAATCGAGTTATTAGCTCTTGGACCCCGCCTTTCTAGCTAATTTATTTTTTTCCTCAATTATGTTTATACATATATTTCTAACACATACACAGACACACAGGAAGCACCCGTAGCAGCTGTCTAACTCCCAGGTACTTATTTACTGCTAGGAACAGGGGCATCAGGGTGAAAGAAACTCTGCCCATTTGTTTCCGCCTCTCCTAGGATCGAACCCGGNTTCAGTGTACGTAGGGAGGGAATGCTTGTGAGGGTGAGATTGGTGGAGTGTCCCGAGAGAGTGGGAATTACATGATGGTTTGAAAGATAATTCAGAAGCGCTCTGCCATGGCTCGATTGATTGATTGATTGATAAAGATTAAGCCACCCCAGAGGTGGCACGGGCATGTATATCCCGTAAACTATGGCCTATACGAGGCAGTTATATCCACCCCAAACTCATTTACATACCTATTAGATACTCCGATAATTACCATAGCAAAGTCCTCGAATCCCCTATTAGTTTCCTTTATTTTCTCGCCTCATCATTCTGCGCTATTGGTACCACATCACCACAGCAGGAGCAATGGTGCCCAACCACTTGGACGGTCGGGGATTGAACACCGACCTGCAAGAAGAGATACCGTCCTCTACTAACCGTCCAGCCCAAGTGGAGTGGAGAGAGAGAGCGAAAGAGTGTGAGAGAAAGTAGGAAGTAAGAGAGAGAGAAAGCATAAGAAATAGATATCGTGGCTATCACTTACATAACACCATAACTCCACTTAAACAAGAGCGCGGAGTTAAACACTACCACCACCCGCAGTTTGAACTAATATTATATTAGAACCCAGATTCAGGGAACCGGGAGTGAGACGTGACTTGACTTGAACCCAGACCGCCAGGAGCACAAGGCAACTGGTGTACATGGTACCTTAACCACTAGACCATCAGTGACCGTAAGAAAACAGATCTTAATATCTGGGTGACTGTGTGTATCACGGTATATGGATGGAGAGTTGGGGGCCTTACACCTCAACCACTCAAGTCTTCGCGTCAAGGGGAACAGTAAGCTTGAGACACTTAAGTCATAATTGACGTTGATTCACCCACAGAGGAGTAATGGACAATTAGGAACACTAGTCAAGAGGACTAGGGACTTACGTGAAGTACTGAAGGTCAGCCCACTCCACACAGTCACAAACGCTGCTCCTGTGCCGGGTAAGTCCACTACGGGCTCACCATAGCCCGTGCTACTTGCAACTTTTTGTTCCCAGTAGCTGAATCTAAAACAACAACAACAACAACAGTCCACTACTACATTAGGTAATTTATATGTTTATCTCTCAGAATGTTCGGTAATACGTATATTGCTTGTGATGTGTGTCTATGTGTGTATTAACACGATGTACTGAACGGGGTGAGAATAGCTTGAGCTACTTCATCCCTTTGTGTGTATTTTACCTCAATAAACTTATTTCAATTTCAATTTCAACTACTACATTTGGCAGGTATGTATAACACGAAAGGGGTCGAATATATAAACATTGGTTGTTTCAACTACCTTAATGAGATATTGAAACTATATTTCCTTACATGAGGCAATATAATTGATGTTGTTACATGACACGAAGAAGAGATCAGTACTTACAGCACACAGTTAACTCTACTCCACATGAGGCTATGATGTTCAGCCCCCTCACAATACAAATGTCCCTACCACACACACACACACACAAACACCTCCCGTCACACCACTACCTTCACGCCCTCATCCCCTACCTCACACGGCCCTCACCCCCTACCTCACACGCCCCTCACCCCACCTCACACGCCCCTCACCCCACCTCACACACACTCCTCATACCTTGTCCTCTAACCACTACCTACAACCTCATCACTTGACCCTGTTCACCTCTCCCCCCCAACCTCTTAACTCACCCCCTCCGTCACGGCACCTCTCTCGTCTCCTGGTGGGAATATTGGCGGACATGACCAGGCAACAATGATGGGAACACATGGCAGTCTCCTGAAAATAATTTTGTGTTCAAGGTCAAACGTAATAGTCTAGATAAAGCGGGCAAAGGACGCGGTCATTGTCACGAGCTAAGCTGAGCCAATGGAGTGTAAATTGAGCATTTTGTAAAGAAATAGATGAGATCATTTTGGAATACACATCTTTTTTTTATACCTTAGAGCTCCTTTACTGGAAATTTCGTGGGGTCGTCGACTTACTCTTAAGAAAGTCGGTGCCCCCAACGAATTGTTGAGCAAAGATATCCTGAGCTACACAAGGAGTTAGGTAAAGAGTTCCTGAGCCGTGGAAGGTGGTTTTATTTGCTCCATTGTCAACGATTGTGTTTGTGAGTTCAACACATATTTTGACCACAATAAGATTTTAATAAGAAATTCTGGATAAATGTAAGAAATGTGTGATATAAATAGGGAACATGATATTATACAAAGAAATCACGCTAACGTGATATATATCATTGGTAAAATTAATTGGAGCAAGGAGGATATATATATATATATATATATATATATATATATATATATATATATATATATATATATATATATATATATATATATATATATATATATATATATATATATATATATATATATACATATACAGCACACACACACAAGTGCCTTAACTGTATACAAAAAGATACTTGAAAAATATCTTGTGTTGCTAATCAGCGAATCAGGATTATTAGACCGTCAACCAAAAGGCATGTTCAATGATCGGTCGTAGTGAGCAGTGAGTCTTAGAACACCTCCAGTTAAAGGACTCATTAAGAGGACATCTGCCACTAACTGTGTTTACCAAACTACCCCCTTGATCCTCCACTGGTCCAAGTCCGTTTTCTGTGGTGTCTTCAGCCGCTGTACTCTCACTCTCTATCATTTTCTTTGACATTGACCGGGAATCCATTTTCTATGAGAAACAGGGGCTCGCGACCTAAATTTTAGCGCTAGGGCGTAAGTAATGTGGTCAGTTTAATGCCGTTACGCAAAGTTGGGAAGGAAAATGACCAGGGGTTTGGCGTCTAACAGCCTGGTTGACTAGATTATTAACCAGGAGACCTGGTCGGAGACAGGGCCGCGGGGACATTGATCTTCGGAAGCAAATGAATGTAACTTCAAGGTGATTTGTAATCTCACTCTCCGCCAATCTCAAGTTTCGAAGTAATTTATATATTTTCCGTTTTTTTTAAACTGGTTTTTAATACCTTCAAGTAATTCATCGGCCTCACATCTCTGCCTTATAGGGGGATGAAGGGGTGAAATAGGCTAGAAAAATCCCAACATTTCTCAAGGGAAAATAAGATTCGTTTTCTTGTTTAATACCTGAACGGTTTCACTAAATTTTTACTCGTTTAATCTGAGGTGGGATCTCCCTCAGTATCCGCCTTCCCACCCCCGGATGTAGGTAATGAGGTGATGAATACCGAATATGTTTTGCTAATATTGGTGTTGAATTTACCTAATGAAAGGGAGCCGGTGGACGCCACGGAGTCATCTTCAGCGTGTCATGTTCCCAGGAGACCGCCAGGGTTAGTCATATTCTAGGCCAAGGGCGGGTGGCGGTGGAGAAGCTTTCACCCCAAAACCACCACTGCCGCGTCTCTGGCAGCTTTCCCATCACCACCTTCTTTCGTCATTACCAAGTGCCACTTTCACCCTCACTGCATATTTTACCACTGCTACCTACTCCACCGTAGACCACTTTCACAGTCGACACCACCAGGAGCATGTCTTACCTTACTATGACGGGAGGTGCTGTGTCTGCCAGGCCTTTGGTCCACGAAGACAGCCTCACACACCAGACAATCACCAGTGAAGGCTGGCTACACACCAGACAATCACCAGGGAAGGCTGGCCACACACCAGACAATCACCAGGGAAGGCTGGCTACACACCAGACAATCACCAGGGAAGGCTGGCTACACACCAGACAATCACCAGGGAAGGCTGGCCACACACCAGACTAAGGGCGCAGAACAACTCTCGAAATCATACCAGGTAATGAGCCACTATTACCACCGACACTCTCACTGTCTTCACCTTTAACACCACTTCCCCTCTTCCCATGTTTAATGTTTCATTAGTCTGAGTCTTCCCAATTACATTCTTTGTCAATTGGATATAAATGGTTATTTGATTCGTGGGTGTTCTGGGCGTATATAGTGGGCGTAGGTGTTATGGATGAGGGTGGGCGTGAGAGGTGGGCCACACTTAGCCACCTCATCTCAAGGAGGGGTGGGTCAGGAATAGTGTCAATAACCGTCTTCTGAACTAAAAATAAAGTAGAGCATATATCCTGTGGATGGAACAATTTGAAGCTCGCGTCCCTCCGTCTCCCCTCACTGTTCTGTGTCTCTTTCTCTCTCTAGTGAATGTTCCTCATTGCTTCAGTGCCATAAACTCCCCCGTCATTACTCCCCAAGACTCCCCGTCCCCCAGTCATCACGTGGAGGCGAGGCAAGCACGGAGGGAAGGTCTACGGGAGCTAGGATCACTACCATTTGGCGTTGAAATCACTGCTTCTTGTAAATCACCTCCCTCTGCTTCCACTATGTTTAGCACCCCGTAAGCCACAATTCCATCACCTCCATCCACCACCAGCAACTACCACCACCTCACTACCATTATCCTATCCACCACTACTACCAGCCACCAGACCCACCTGCAACTGGGACAAGGTGGCACAGAGGCGTGGCGGGGCGGCGTGCGTCACAGACCTTGCTGTAGCACTTGACAAAGCAGTGCTGGTAGTGGGGTTAAGGACCTGCAGAGTACCAGTACCAGGAGCAGCGTGGGTGCGGCGCCCAGCCTCCCCCAACCCCCTCTCCACCTCCTGGTAGACGGGGAACTTTTGGTAGTTTATGGACGTTGTATTTGCTGTTGATATCTTATAATCTCTTCAGTTGTATTGAGTATATTACCTCTGCTATGCCGGTGCACGGCCCGCAAACACCAATAGCCTGACTAATCAGACGATCATCTGGGATATCTGGCCTTACACAAGGCGGCCAAAGCGGAAAAAATGTACCAATCTGGTCAAAGATAATGTGCTGCAACTGCTGCTGATGTTGCAATTTATGCTGTTGCAACTGATGCTGTACCTCTATTACGAACCTGTATTTACCCAGGACTATATCCTTTCTTAATCTAGATTTCCTGTTTAAACCCTTTGTCAGTTTTGTTTGTGATGTTCGTCTGTTTGTGCAGTTTAGTCGTGCCGCGTTCTAATAATTTAATGATAAGGAGAAAACGCCAGGTCATTACGACTATATAGCACTTGGAAGGGGTCAGGATAAGGATTTAGGATAGGACGGGGGGAAAGGAATGGTGCCCAACCACTTGGACGGTCGGGGATTGAACGCCGACCTGCATGAAGCGAGACCGCCGCTCTACCGTCTAGCCCAAGTGGTTGGACATAACCCAGGTTGATGAGCCTATAACGATTAGGATAATTTTAGTAACATAATTACTGTCATCTCTAAGTATAAAAGTAAGTGATCTATTGTCTTTGAACAAATCTATTATCTTTACTTCTCCATTAATATAATAGGAACAAACCCTATTGTCTTTATTTCTCCATTAATAATGTTGTGAGTTTCTTAAGGCTGTACAACTCATTACTACTTCCAGACTCATTTAGATAACTTATCTATATTGACCAGACCACACACTAGAAGGTGAAGGGACGACGACGTTTCGGTCCGTCCTGGACCATTCTCAAGTCGATTGAGAATGGTCCAGGACGGACCGAAACGTCGTCGTCCCTTCACCTTCTAGTGTGTGGTCTGGTCAACATACTTTAGCCACGTTATTGTGACTCATCGCCTGCAGCTAATCTATAATTTACCAATCTCTACATTTTGGTTAAATATCAAGTGTTAGATTTTTCCTCAACACTTTAAACATTTACATTTGTCGACACTGAGCCGTTTGGGCCATTTGTATAATCATGCATATCTTGCAATGACATCTTTCAGGCTGTTTTTTTAATTCTTATTGCTATATGTGAACCGCACAACACATCGTAGAGAATCAATATGTGTTTCGTTTCGCAGGTATGTGTTTCCGGTCGACAGTGGGCCTCCACATGTGTCTCAGACGACACTGGTGATAGTAAGTGCATGTCTGTGCTCATCGAACGACTGTCAGCGCAGTGGCAGGTAAGTCTAAGGAGCGGCCTCGGGTAACAAGTATAAACCACATTTATAATAATATAAATACTTACATATGTTGCTGTAAGTATTAAGTAAATTGTACGTGTTTGTATAAGTGTGAAATGTATTACTGGCTTGCTTAAGTAATAAATGTTTTAGGAACATGTCCATAGGCACAGAGGAAGTATAGTTGTATAAAAGGATAAGGCACAAGGTATGGACCAGATACACATCAAGTGTACCCACTAATTGTACTCACCAAGTGTACTCACCAAGTGTACTCACCAAGCATACTCACCAAGCATACTCACCAAGTGTACTCACCAAGTGTACTCACCAAGTGTACTCACCAAGTGTACTCACCAAGCATACTCACTAAATGTAAATGTACTCACCAAGTGTACTCACCAAGTGTACTCACCAAGTGTACTCACCAAGCATACTCACTAAATGTAAAATGTACTCACCAAGTGTACTCACAAGTGTACTCACCAAGCGTACTCACCAAGCGTACTCACCAAGTGTACTCACCAAGTGTACTCACCAAGTGTACTCACCAAACATACTCACCAAGTGTACTCACCAAGCATACTCACCAAGTGTACTCACCAAGTGTACTCACCAAGTGTACTCACCAAGCATACTCACCAAGTGTACTCACCAAGTGTATTCACCAAGTGTACTCACCAAGCATACTCACCAAGTGTACTCACCAAGCATACTCACCAAGTGTACTCACCAAGTGTACTCACCAAGTGTACTCACCAAGCATACTCACCAAGTGTACTCACCAAGTGTACTCACCAAGCATACTCACCAAGTGTACTCACCAAGTGTACTCACCAAGCATACTCACCAAGTGTACTCACCAAGTGTACTCACCAAGCATACTCACCAAGTGTACTCACCAAGTGTACTCACCAAGTGTACTCACCAAGTGTACTCACCAAGCATACTCACCAAGCGTACTCACCAAGCATACTCACCAAGTGTACTCACCAAGTGTACTCACCAAGCATACTCACCAAGCATACTCACCAAGTGTACTCACCAAGTGTACTCACCAAGTGTACTCACCAAGTGTACTCACCAAGCATACTCACCAAGTGTACTCACCAAGTGTACTCACCAAGCATACTCACCAAGTGTACTCACCAAGTGTACTCACCAAGCATACTCACCAAGTGTACTCACCAAGCATACTCACCAAGTGTACTCACCAAGCATACTCACCAAGTGTACTCACCAAGCTACTCACCAAGCATACTCACCAAGTGTACTCACCAAGCATACTCACCAAGTGTACTCACCAAGTGTACTCACCAAGCATACTCACCAAGTGTACTCACCAAGCATACTCACCAAGTGTACTCACCAAGTGTACTCACCAAGTGTACTCACCAAGTGTACTCACCAAGCATACTCACCAAGTGTACTCACCAAGTGTACTCACCAAGTGTACTCACCAAGCATACTCACCAAGTGTACTCACCAAGTGTACTCACCAAGTGTACTCACCAAGCATACTCACCAAGTGTACTCACCAAGCATACTCACCAAGTGTACTCACCAAGCATACTCACCAAGTGTACTCACCAAGCATACTCACCAAGTGTACTCACCAAGCATACTCACCAAGTGTACTCACCAAGCATACTCACCAAGTGTACTCACCAAGTGTACTCACCAAGCATACTCACCAAGTGTACTCACCAAGCATACTCACCAAGTGTACTCACCAAGTGTACTCACCAAGCGTACTCACCAAGTGTACTCACCAAGTGTACTCACCAAGCATACTCACCAAATGTACTCACCAAGTGTACTCACCAAGTGTACTCACCAAGCATACTCACCAAATGTACTCACCAAGTGTACTCACCAAGCATACTCACCAAGCATACTCACCAAGTGTACTCACCAAGTGTACTCACCAAGCATACTCACCAAGTGTACTCACCAAGCATACTCACCAAGTGTACTCACCAAGTGTACTCACCAAGCATACTCACCAAGTGTACTCACCAAGCATACTCACCAAGTGTACTCACCAAGTGTACTCACCAAGTGTACTCACCAAGCGTACTCACCAAGCATACTCACCAAGTGTACTCACCAAGTGTACTCACCAAGCATACTCACCAAGTGTACTCACCAAGCATACTCACCAAGCGTACTCACCAAGCGTACTCACCAAGCATACTCACCAAGTGTACTCACCAAGCGTACTCACCAAGCGTACTCACCAAGCGTACTCACCAAGCGTACTCACCAAGCGTACTCACCAAGCCTCAGTGCTGGAGTAGTGATGTATAAGTTGCCTAATATTAAGTACTCTTGTTCATCTTCTACTCCAACAAACTAATTATTAGAAGCGTACAGTAGAATTTGTTCAGTTTCAATAAAACACAACTAATTTTGATTGGTAATTGTGATTCGGAATCATATATAGATGATAGGAGATTGTTTTAAATATTTTTTTGTTTGCTTCTGAATTTACTATAGATAATTATAATAAAATTATTCCATCAACATAATACAATATTCAAAATGTTTTTCGATGTATTATTATTTGTGAACAGGATGTATTTATTGCGCTCAAATAGGCAAAGACAAATAAAACAAAATTCCTTGATTAATTATATCCATTTGTGAAGCTATCAATCAATCAGCTTGACTTTTGGTCATAAAGTTACACGTATTGATAATAAAAATAGACAAATTATTGGAGGAATACAAAGGGTTGCCACAGAATTCAAACACAACCAGACCATTAGAAGCAAGCAAACTAGGCTGTTTATACCACGTGCTTTTGTTTATAGCTGTGTTCGAATTGGATCGTTATCCGAATTTTGTGAAAGAAATGAAGGAAATCTGGTCGAATGCAAAAGCCATTTCCAAGATCTCTAATTACAGGCTGGACCAATGTTGAGCATTTTGGTCTGGAATTATCGTGTCGTATAATTATCTGGAATTATCGTGTAAACTGTCAACCAGTTTACCCATCACCGTGTCGGTCTGATGGGATGATAAAATAAGCCTTATTTCATTTTTTTTTATATATTGGTGTAAGATTTGTGAGGTTTTCCCCTCTTGTATATATAGTGGTAATGGTTTGGCGCTTTCCCCTTGATTATTCTCTTCCCCTGTTGTGTAGTTGTTCCTGTCTCGAGGGTATCGAAATGTATGGTCAGAATTGTTACAATTTAATCCTTAACTTCATTTAAGAATCTTGGCTATAATTTGTCAGAAAAAGCTGATTTGTGTTATTTAATCGTGTAAGTTCATCCTGTTTAGAAATTTTAATAAATCGAAGGAATTCTTGTTTACTGTTTAGAAATAGTGGTAGAAAATGGATGTCATAAAAATATTCCATGATAACTACAGAGTGAAAACAAAATCATTTAATATCCTTCTCATGAGAAAATCCACAGGGAGCCTTGATGTGGGTTCGAATCTATGTGTCCTGGGTGTTCCCAGACGCGGCTGCACATAGATTCGAATCCTCATTAAGGCTCCTGTGGATTTGATATATGAAGTTACTGCGATTTCTCTGTCTGTACATATATTGGACAGTTATGTGCGCTCGTAAGCGTTACGAGGTTGTTTATAGCGCTAATATAACCTTATGGTTAGGTAGTTTCGAAGCTCGTTAACTGTTTATTAACCTCAAAAAAAGCCGTCATGATTTATGAAAGATGTAAAGGTTTCGCAAGTGGTTGGGTAAATGTCTTATGAATCCTGGTTCTGCAGTGTGTATGTCTCGTAGATGTAAACAAAGTCTTGATAAAGACTTGTGATAACTCCCCTGTGATAAAGTCTCTTTATCTTTCTTAAAGTCTCTATATCTTTCTTAAAGATAAAGACTCCCCTGTGATAAAGTCTACGTGTGGTGTTCTTCTTCTCCAGGGGAGAGTACATAGAGAGAAGTAGAGAGAAAGAAGAGAGAGGAGGGGGAAGAATAGAGGGGAGGGGTGGTTACAAGAAGGAAGAGGGAACAGGGGCAAGGAGGAGGAGAGGGAGGGGTTAAATAAGGAAGAGATACTGTTGACAAAGTGAGGGTAATATCACATCTTGTGCTAGAGTAAAGTGAGGAATTCCACTCCCCCTGGGCTCTAGGAGGCTCGAACCGGGGACCCCACGTGTGTGAGGTCGAAGCTCTATCGACCCGAGCTATTGAGTAGCCTTAATAAGGAAATTTTCCTTATTATGGATCGCGTGAAGCCCTTATATCCCTTATATATCCCTTTCTATATAATCTCCACACCTGTGTTCTGGTTGTCATACCTGCCTACTGGCTGTCATACCTGCCTAATGGTTGTCATACCTGCCTACTGACTGTCATACCTGCCTAATGGCTGTCATACCTGGCTCTGCCATCCTGACCTCCCCCCGCCCCCCCTCTCTGCTCGCTAACTCCAGTACACAAGCACTGACCCTAAGGTCAGCGCTTGACCTTAAGCTCTGACCTTAGGGTTCAGACCAAGCTCTGACCTCGACCCCTAAGGTCGTAAGTCACAGAGCAGAGGTCGTGACCCCGACGTGCCAGGTCGTGTTGCTGCTAGATGAGAATGATTACCTTAGGCTGGGGCCAGTATGCTAATACTGTGCTTAGCATGCTAAGCCTGTGAGAGGCCTTAATCAGTCATTGATTATAAATGACTTCAGGGCTGAGCGAGCCATTAAATGTCGGGAGGGGGAGGGAGGGCTACGAACACAAGAGGTAAACAGAGGCGTAGGGAAGGGGGAGAGGAGAAGGAGAAGATAGGGTGAAGGTAGAAAGGAAGAGAAGAGTATAGAGGGNATTTGTGCCTGCAGGATACATGTTAGCTCTTGGACTCCGCTTCTGATCGTCGGTTGTCCAATGTACTGACTCCCGACCTATTTTTCTCAAGCTTCCTCCTACTACATATGTTTCTCTCTACACACCACACCACACACACACACACACACACACACACACACACACACACACACACACACACACACACCCACACACACACACACCACACACTGGAAACTCAGATGAGTCACAGAGATGTTAGGAAGTTTTCATTTAGCGTGAGAGTAGTGGAAAAATGGAATGCACTTGGGGAACAGGTCGTGGAAGCAAATACTATTCATACTTTTAAGACTAGGTATGATAGGGAAATAGGACAGGAGTCATTGCTGTAAACAACCGATGGCTGGAAAGGCGGGATCCAAGAGTCAATGCTCGATCCTGCAAGCACAAATAGGTGAGTACAAATAGGTTAATACACACACACACACACACACACACACACACACACACACACACACACACACACACACACACACACACACACACACACACACACACACACACAGGCTGCGAGAGGTGCACCTTACGACACTGGAAGAGAGAAGAGTAAGGGGAGACATGATCATTACCTACAAAATCCTCAGGAGTATTGACAAGATAGACAAGGATAAACTATTCAACACTGGTGGTACGCGAACAAGGGCACACAAGTGGAAACTGAGTACCCAAATGAGCCACAGGGACGTTAGAAAGAATGTTTTCAGTGTCAGAGTAGTTAACGGATGGAATGCATTAGGCAGTGATGTGGTGGAGGCTGACTCCATACACAGTTTCAAATGTAGAATGACAGAGCCCAGTAGGCTCAGGAACCTGTACACCAGTTGATTGACAGTTGAGAGGCGGGACCAAAGAGCCAAAGCTCAACCCCCACAAGCACAATTAGATGATTACACACACAAACACATCTCCGTGACAGAGCCTGGGATTTCTAACTCCAGGTACCTATTTACTACTAGGTGAATAGAGGCATCAGATAAGAGAAACTGTTCATTTGTTTGTGACTCACAGGGAATCTAACCCGGGACTTAGTACTACGACTTCCCCCCCCCCCAAACGCTGTCAACTCGACGGCGAGTGTGTGTGTGTATTCACTTAGTTGTATTCACTTAGTTGTATTTTACGGGGGTTGAGCTTTGCTCTTTCGGCCCGCCTCTCAACTGTCAATCAACTGTTTACTAACTACACTAACTACTTTTTTTTTTTTTTTTTTTTTCTCCACACCACACACACACACACACACACACCCCAGGAAGCAGCCCGTGACAGCTGACTAACTCCCAGGTACCTATTTACTGCTAGGTAACAGGGGCATTCAGGGTGAAAGAAACTTTGCCCATTTGTTTCTGCCGGGTGCGGGAATCGAACCCGCGCCACAGAATTTCGAATCCTGCTCGCTATCCACCAGGCTACCTGGCCCCGTGGTGTGTGTGTGTGTGTGTGTGTGTGTGTGTGTGTGTGTGTGTGTGTGTGTGTGTGTGTGTACTCACCTAGTTGTGTGAGTGGGTGTGCGTGTGTGTGTGCGTGCACGCGCGTTCTAGAGGAAAGGAGATGGGAGAAAGAGAGAGAGAGAGAGAGACCAGCGGGAGGGGGGGAGGAGGAGCGTTGTGTTTGCCCTTGTCTGTGTGCTTACCTTTGCGTATTGTTGCGTGTTTGCGTGCGCTTGTGCGTGATTGTGTGTGTGTGCGTGTGTGTGTTTTGGGTCCGTTGACCTGTTGGCGATGATCTACAGGCACTTGACCGCTTTCTACCTCTACTTTAGGGTAGTGGTGGTGGTGGTAGTAGTTAAAAGGGATGTGGTAGTTAGGGGTGTGGTGTGAATTGCTATAGTTGAGTTGTTTGTTTCGGCGCTGGTGAAATAACAATGGTTTGGTTGGAGGCTGTAGAGCTGGTCATGATGGTGGTGGTGATGCTGGTAGATTTGGTGGTAGTAGTGGCTGTGACGTTAGGAGAAAGAGAATAGAGATGGTGGTAGTGGTGGTGAATTTAAAAGCTTTAATGTTACTTTTTTAACTTTGTAACTCTTGTATTTGTAATTTTTTGGTCTTTGATCATTTTTAACCCCTGTGAGACTTGGACTGTAGACTGCAGCTTTGCCTATCTTATTACAGGATAAAAGTAAATTATCTGAAAAGCACAGAAGGATGACTCAAGTTCTCCAGAGAATTGGGAATATCTGCAATTAAGAGGCACTAAGGAAACCTGACTAACAGCCTCTTCTAAATTATAGTGTAATTGATAGCGTAAACTGATAGCATAGTCCATCCTAACGTAAATGATAGCGTTAGGGGTGGATATAATTGAGGTATGTAGAGATTGTTAAGAACATAATGATTAAGGAAACTGCAGAAGGACACTTGGATCGTACTAGGCAGCACCTAGTGATATCCACTTTAACTCTTTCTAATGTCTAAGACACAAATATATGTCCGAAACCGGACATATATTAAACGCGGAAACTCTGCCTGAAACGCTTTGCGTAATAGTAGCTTTAGGCATTGTATGTACTAGCTCTATCTATAAATCCATCAATGTTGGTATCTCACCTTGTTGTATGTACTTTACCTGAATAAACTTTGAATTTGAATTTGAATATATATAAATATAAATAACGAATGGGTTTAACAAGGCGGGTCTCCACACACAGACACACACGGAGCTGCACACGATACAGTGCAGATTATGAGTCACAATAACGGGCTGAAGATATGATGATAAAGCTACTCATCAGACGATGATCCAACCACTTGGGCTGGACGGTAGAGCGACGGTCTCGCACCATCAGGTCGGCGTTCAATCCCCGATCGTTCAAGTGGTTGGGCACCATTCCTTCCCCCCCTCCCATCCCAAATCCTTATTCTGACCCCTTCCCAGTGCTATATAGTCATAATGACTTGGCGCTTTCCCCTGATAGCTCCCTCCCTCATCAGGCGATGAGGAGACGACGACGTTTCGGTCCGTCCTGGACCATTCTCACACACGACTTGACAGTGGTCCAGGACGGACCGAAACGTCGTCGTTTCTCCAGCCTCTGATGTGTGGTCTGGTCATGACAAAACAGCGCGTGCAAGTTAGGTAAGTTTTGATTTAAAGAAATATATATAAGCAAACACTAGAGCAGAAATAGGGTTGCAGAGCTATAACCCACCTACCCCCCAATGAGATGAGAAGCAGAGTTACTACAGAGGTATAAAAATATAATAATACTAACACATATACGAATATAATACATGTATACGAACTGTATATCGCATATAAACATTAATATTGTTCATGCGGTTGCTTACATTAACTCCTAGAAGAGGTAAGGTAATGTTGTTAGGGATGGTTTCACTCTTCTCATGCTCTCTTAAGAGTACTAACAGTACAACACATGCACTCTTTGTGTATGTGCGGGGGGGGGGGGGGGTTGCCACAGAACATTCAACATTCGCTTATTTTCTATGAGACGGATCAGTTGCGGCAACAGGAAGAAAGTCACAAATATCAACAGTAGTTACGAAAACATATTTGCATCGACATGACGTGTAATATACTACCCCACACCCCTTACCCTCCCCCCCACAATCCCCTCCCCCCCCAATCCCCTCCCCCTACCCCTCCGAGTTAATCCATTCACTATCATCACGCATGAGGTGTTTGCTCTGATGAATAATGTGTGTGTGGTTTTTAGGAGTTTTTGTGTTTTTGTTTTTGCTCACAGTAGGTGATCAGGTAGGTTGTGATGGCATACTGGCTGCGGGCAGCAGTACCAGTCTGTCGGTGGTGGTGAGGGCCGTTCACTATATATATATATACAGAGTTCCCGCATGGCGTTCCCTGCTGGCCTTGTATGTTAATGGCTCTACGAGACTTATTGTTAGGTGAGTAGAAGGAAGATCCCTCCCTCTGCTCTATTTTTTCCACACCCTCACCTTTCTCCTCCTCTCTCTCCTCATCTCTCTCACGATGCCTCTTCCCGAACTCTTTCCCGATTTGCATGATGCCACTGCCTCAATGGCGATCACCCTCTCTTCCTCCATCCACCCACAGGGTTAGTTTCTGCTTCTCTTCCTCATACCGGTCTCTGCTGCCTCCTCCATCCCTCTCCCTCTCCTCTCCCAGTACCTGTGTACTCCCCGTACTCTGGAGTGCCGTCGTTCATCATTCCTCTCCTGCTCTGGTCTGCTTGTTATTACGAGTATAATGACTGCTCCAAATATAGCGGGTGGGAGTCAGTGTGTTAGCAGTGTCTGCTTCCCTCTTGTTGTGATGTTAAGGATCTTTGTGTCTGCTGGCTTCGTGTGTGGTGTGTGTGTGTGTGTGTGTGTGTGTCCATGCCCGCCTGCCCTGTCCTGCCTGCTGCCGTGTGCTAGTGCCTCGCCTGTGCCTGCCTAGCTCCCTGCTCGCCTGCGCTGCTACTGCTCTGCTGCCTGCCTGGCTTGCCGCCTGCCTGCCCGCCTGCCTGCCTGCTTGCCTGCCTGCCTGCCTGCCTGCACGCCTGCCCTGCCCTGTCCTGCACTGCCCTGCCTACCTGCCTACCTGCTGCCTGGCCTGCCTGCCTCCCGCCTTGCCTCGGCCTGCCCATACGCCTCGTTCCTGCGCCCTCTGCTGCCTGCCCTGCTTCCAGCCTGCCTGCCTGCCTGCCTGCCTGCCTGCCTGCCTGACTGCCTGCCTGCCCTGCCCTGCCTGCCTGCCTGCCTGCCTGCCTGCCCTGCCTGCCTGCCTGCCTTGCCTGCCTGCCTCTGCCTGCCTGCCTGCCTGCCTGCCTGCCTCCTGCCTGCTGCCTGCTAGCCTGCCTGCTGCCTGCCTGCCTGCCTGCCTACCTGCCTGACTGCCTGCCTGCCTGCTGCCTGCTGCCTGCTTGCCTGCCTGCAACTTCAAGTAGGCCGCAACTCCCTACCTGAAAAAAACGCTCTTGCCAACCTCATATATGGTTGCGTCCAACCAACTACCCAAAGGGATTATATGTAATTTTTTAATTGTTTTAAATTGTCAGAGACTTAAAGCCTGAGAAAAGCACGCAAAGTCTGAGCCGGAGTGTGGCGGCCAGACACTTCCTCCCACGACTCAAGGGAGAAAAAAAAGTTGCCCTAAGAGATATGAGATGAAAATGATAGGCGAGCCTGAACACTTGGGGATATAGGTGGAGG
>WNGS01169498.1:10770619-10815180 GCA_020271785.1 Procambarus virginalis
TGGGAGTGGACATAACACTCGAACCTAACTTCAGAAGCTCATGTAAATAAAATAACGTCAGCTTCATACTCTACGTTGGCAAAAGTCAGAACATCCTTCAGAAATCTGAATTAGGAGGCTTTCGATCACTATATACCGCCTATGTTAGGCCAGTCCTAGGGTATACCGGCCCGTCGTGGAGACCCCATCTATAAAACACACATGGAAGCTCGAAAAAGTGCAGAAGTTTGGAACGAGACTTCTTCCAGAGTTGCGAGAGATGAGGTACGAAGAGAGACTGAAGGAACTAAACCTGACGGCGTTAGAACGGAGGAGAGAGGGAGAGAGGGTGGATATGTTTCAGACGTATAAATACTCAGAGTGATTGGCAGGGTGAAAAGAGACGAATTGTTTACAATGATTGTCAACAGAACAAGGGGGTACGGCACGAGACTGAGATGTGTCATAGGGATATTAGAAAGTTTTTCTTTAGCGTAAGGGTAGTGAGTAAATGGAATGGCCTAAAGCAGCAGCTTTTGGAAAGATGGTATACAGGCTTTTCAAAGGTGGTGTACATCATCTTGAATGACACCTTGACCCGTCACCGTTGACCACCGCCCTCCAGCTAACAAATGTAGTTAACTTAAAAAATTCGTCACTTGAGAAGGAGAATTGGTCTTGTTTTCACTCTTACCGTTCACAGCTGCTTTGTATAACGTGCCAAGGTGGCAGTTCTAATTTAACATTCTATGTCAACAATTTGGTCTCATCTTGTTGGTTCATATATATGCTAAACTCAGGCAGGCGTCCGAGGTGAAGGTGGCAGTATGTATCACAGGGAGTCCAGCTAGCAGCTTGCTAGCTGAGGGTAGCACGCATAGAGCCAAGCCTTAATTGCCTCTCCAGCTGATGTATAGCGGTTTCGGCTGCTATTCACTTTTAATAGTATTCCATTTCTTGGTACGGTAACAATTGTTTACATTCAATACCAGCGGTTCCCTCTGGTTTACCTGGCAAGGACCAGTACACTTGCCTCTCGCCAAAAATATTCTTTCCGATATTCGCCAACCAGGAAATATATTTATTGACTATTTTACTTTCACTGTTCAAAAAAATGGACAAGATGTATTGTTTAATAAAAGCAAAACCCAGTTCCAGCACAACGTAACCTATCTTTTCACAATCTTTATCTAATATTTGCAACACAGCTCTGTCGTTATTTCTGCTATACATGTTCAAGCTGAAACAAACGTTTATACTGATGTTTTAACTTCATTAAGATAATAAAATTTGTTCAGATAAAATTACACAACTGAAGCGGTCAGAGAATAAATATGAAAGATTAAATAAAAAGCCTCAATGAACAAACACATAATACTTGATTATAATAATGTAATGAGACGTTGTCTCAATAAACAATGTCTCAATGCAATATTATACGCTTGTTCCTTCCGACTGTTCTAAGCTAATCTATGTCTGTTTCTGGGTAAATCTTTCCCTGGGAATGGGTGGTCAGGTCGCAGTTGTTGGCCTCCACCTTTCCTCTGTTTCAGTCAGTCAGTCCGGTGTTGACAACGGCTTTGATCGGCCGAACGTTCATCCCTTTCCCAGTTCTCTGTGGATTTCCGCATAAGGAGGCGGAAAATCCTTCCTGCTAAATTGTATATACTAGATGTTTTTGTGATCATTGTTGCATATATATATAATATATATATATATATATATATATATATATATATATATATATATATATATATATATATATATATATATATATATAAAGTTTCTGAGGGTACCACCTATGGTGCCAATGTGGGGACCCATATCCTCGGAGAAGAAAATAAAACGTATTCAGAGGAGACCTTGTGGTTTCTCACTGAACACTAATATTTTCTTCTCCTACCACCCCCATTCTTTTGTATGTACACATATATATTGCTTTATTTGAACTGTGTTACAAAAAAGGAGTTACATATAGGTTACAAAGATGGTTATCATAGGTTGTCGAGTTCCTCCAGCTCCTCAGATGGCGGGCAGGAACCCTGATGCAGTGCGCATTTCCCCTCTGTATCGCCACGCTGAGGCGCTGGAAAAGAAAGCTGGCAGCTCTAGAGTCCCTTGTTGTTTCAATGAGCCTAGAACCCAGTTCCTTCAAAAAACTGGTAGCACTTTTACCCCAGGCGCCGAGTGTCTCAGAAGCAATGGGGACAAAATGTAGTGGTGATCAAGTTCTCTATACTTACGGGATTTGGCTGCTTCCCTGTGGGTGGCAGCGCCACCTGGTTGTGCAACACTGAGGTCAATGTAGGTGTTAGCCAGGGTTGATACGCACGTGTAGTCCCATACCAACTGCTTGCCATTCTTCCAGGGGTTCACTGTGATACCATCCGGGCGACCAATAAGAGCATCAGAGTTACGGGGCGTTAGGTAACGAGGCTCTCTCTCGGCTGGGCATCCAGCTGTGGTGAGGCTCCTCTTGATGATGTCGTTAACTTCACTGTGCCTCGAGTGCCATCCTCCCGTGCTTTGGCAGAGTAGGCCATGGTGGCCGTACCTGTCAGCCACCACCTCGCCGCAAATACACCTATATCTGGTGTGGATTGGGGCAGCAAGGCGGAGGGCCACAGCAATTCGGAGGGCGTGTGGTGTGAGACGCGTGCCAGTTGCCGACATTGGGGTTGCTAACAGGAAATCCCCTGCATGAGGGGCTGCTACTGCTGTGAGGCGAGCAATGTCGTGCTGTGTTGATGCAGCACCCAGGCACTCTGCAGCAACTTTGTCTACAATGGGGCCATCCCAGCTGGATTGCCTGTGGGCTTTTGGGGATGGTGGTTGAGGTGATGGGCCTGCACGAGAGGCCCACTCTGTGGCACAGCGTGTAAAATTGGGATCATGTACACCTGCCAGCTGATGTAAGTGGGCAGGTAGAATTTCCTTCACAAGGTCGTCGGATGCTGATAAGGAGGACAGGAAGGCTAGAAACAGCGATTTGCGTTGCTGTTCGAACTCCGAGGCCCCCAAGTCTTACGGGAAGAGAGGCTTGTTTCCACTGCAGGTCATCAAATATATATATATATAGAATATATATATATATATAGATATATATATAATATAGATATATATATATATATATATATATGTATAATATATAGATATACTATATATATATATATATATAGATTGGCTGATGTGTCAAATATATATATATATATATATATATATATATATATAGATATATATATATATATATATATATATGTCGTACCTAGTAGCCAGAACGCACTTCTCAGCCTACTATGCAAGGCCCGATTTGCCTAATAAGCTAAGTTTCCATGAATTAATTGTTTTTCGACTACCTAACCTAACCTACCTAACCTAACCTAACCTAACTTTTTCGGCTACCTAACCTAACCTAACCTATAAAGATAGGTTAGGTTAGGTTAGGTAGGGTTGGTTAGGTTTGGTCATATATCTACGTTAATTTTAACTCCAATAAAAAAAAATTGACCTCATACATCATGAAATGGGTAGCTTTATCATTTCATAAGAAAAAAATTAGAGAAAATATTTTAATTCAGGAAAACTTGGCTTATTTGGCAAATCGGGCCTTGCATAGTAGGCCGAGAAGTGCGTTCTGGCTATAGGTACGATATATATATATATATATATATATATATATATATATTATATATATATATATATATATATATATATAAGATATATATATATATATATATATGTGTATAATATATATATATATATATATATATATATATATATATATATATATATATATATATATATAGGAGGGTACCATCTGTGGTTGCGTGTGTAGGGACCCTCGGTCTCGAAGAAGACGATATGCAGCATCCGGGGGAGCCTTGTGGGGCCACCCACAAACACTCACATTGTCGTCTGCTCCCACCCGCTATATATTGTCTATATAAAATATATATTTTACACATAATGAACTCATATTAACGTTAATGTGATTTCATTGTGCATTTGACGAGAAGCGATTGGAGGTGAACTAGTTAACCACAAACCAAAGAGCACGGGGGGGGGGGGGGGCAAGGTGTGAAACCCCTGGTTTGGGCTCCGGATGGGAGCCTCAGGACTACTAGTGGATTCAGCCGAAGTCAAGGTTACATTACTCACCCAAATGCGAGTATATAAGACAAGCTGTTCAATGTTAGCATTAAGTAAAACTCTGTTTTCAGGTTACAGTTGTGTGTGTGTGTGTAAACTAAAGTCTTTGAAAATGTAATAAGTTATTACGAAACGCGTTCAAACGTCGCGTCAGACTAGAAATAAAAATGAAATTTGGAGAATTGATATTTGAATTATCATCAACAGTAAAAAGAAACATAAGAAATATTGAGAAAATTCGTGTTAGAATTATTAATCTTACTTTTTCGGTCATATTTAACAACACATGTTTACAAGACTGCTACCAAAATATACTGATATATATATATTAATATATATATATATATATTTATATATTATATAATGTCTAATTGTTTGTCTGTCCAAGGTTAGAAGCCAGACATTTGGGGCTAGCCTCACTTCTTTGCGTAGTGATGGGTGATTATATGGTTGTAATTGGGTGGTCGGGATCGGCCCTTTTGATCCCCTTGAAGGAGAATCTGCCAAACTCTCTCTCCCGCTCCCTCTCTGTCGAAATGAGAGGAGCTGTCTATTCTTAACTACAATGGAGTAAAGTGAAGTTCGAGAGCAAGTTTGAAGCCATTTTATCGCATGTCGTTTGCGTCAATTAAGTGGTAACACTAGGTGTTTCTTCGCGTCTCTGGTTATGGTAGGCGTAAGTTCCAGGGATGAGCCTCTTACCTTTTTTTTTACCTGTTGATTTGACGTCATTACGACTTGCACTCTTAGTTCAAAGACTTCACATCTTCCCTCTCGCCTGTCGCATCCTGCTCACATCTCGCTTTATCTCAAGATCTTTCTTGCTAGTCTGCTCAAGGCGACGCACCTACTGACGGATCCCTCAGTCTCAGAGCAGTTTCTTGTATCGCACATTACTCCAGCACTCAGACGCTCGACAGTTATGACTTGAGTGTGTAAATGTTTCGTGAATTAGATTTATATACAAGTGGACAGACAAACGTTTGAAAGACAGACAGACGGACGGCGAACCGTTTGTCCAGCATTCACTGACAACAATGATTCTAGCATTCTCGTTTATTACACCTGTACAAATGTGCTGTATTAGTAAAGTTCAGCTGTTATGTTTGTGTCTAATTATGTTATAAATTGATATAAGTGTATTATTAAGTATAAACTTAGCCTGAAAACTGCTGTAATCATCATTAAATTGGCGCAAATTATCAACAATCTAATACATTCATTAATATACATACATAAATAATCTAACGTTTCCTATTATACTTCTATAAAAGTAGAGTTAAATAGTCTACAGCGAAAGCTACACAGGCTATCTACGCTGACTGGCCATACTATCTACCCTAACTGCCCATAAAATCTACCATATCTGTTCAGGTTATCTACCGTAGGGTATGTTATATGAAATACTCTCTAAAAAGAGTTGTCTATATAACCATGATTTATTATTATTTTATTACGCTTGTAGAAAACCCAAATACACGCTGTATTTGATACAGCACTAGCGCAAGTCAACTACGGCTGATGCACAGGTTACCTACCAGAGCACAAGCTATAGTTACTACACATTCTACATGTGCTGTAGAATGTGTAGTCTTCCGCCCAGGAAGCAGCCCGTAGCAGCTGTCTAACATCCAAGTACCTATTTAACTGCTAGGTGAATAGGGGCATAAGGGTCAAAGAAACTCTGCCCATTTGCTTCCGCCTCCACCGGGGATCGAACTCGGTATCTTAGGACTACGAATCCCGAGTGCTGTCCACTCAGCTGTCAGGCCCCGTGCTACCAACAGTTGCTGAACAAAACACACACAACGGAAACTTATCCTATATCTGGTGTATAACTTACCTACATCTGGTAAACAAGTTTCCTACATGTGGTGTACACGTTATATATAAAATGCAATATCATGTCGAAAGCAAGGAACAGAGTTGCAGTTCATAACATTGCAGAAGCGACAGCAGTGGCAAGGCACCAAAAATTACGAGCCGGGATAATGGTCAATAAGAATGACGTTTTATCGTGTACAAAATAATACACAGAGTAAGACATATTAGAAGATAATACAGATAAACACATTTTTATATATTATTCTCATGTGTAATTTACTTCACTCATGCCGCTTCCTGACCTGCCTACACATTCACACATCCAGGCCTGTCTTCAGTCATTCGGTCAACACAACTTTCCGCCACCCGTAAACTGTTACTAACAACAAAAACTGTATATTGGTCTTCACAAAGATGCGGTCATAATCAGATGTGATAAAAAGGAAGATTTATAAGTAATAAATGTGTTATAGCTTACAACTTATCCAGCTGCTTCAAGTATGCGAAATTATCAAGTAACTTTTAGACAGGAATTTATCGATCATGTGAAGATTGTTGGTTGTGTACGTAAGGCATTTGTTTTAAACGCATTAAGGAAGCAAGATATTTAAGAAATTTATATTAGAATCTTAATTAATATTTATAGGAAAGCTCCGGCAGTTAAGTTACACAAATGCAAAAAGGCACTTTACATTTTTATATGAACTCGCCATAATTCGCGATCACTAACAAAATATCCCATAATTCAAATTCTTCACAGACATTATTATAAACTACTACTAGTAATATCCCACTAATAATAAGGCATAACATCACATTGAATCAATTCCTCAAAGTAAAATCAGCACATAAGAAACGCTATGGAGATAATGTATTATTAACATATAAATAACCGACAGTTGATGAAAACGAAGCCTCTCACTAATATTCAAGCTGCAAGGTCACACTTACATCACTCCATCTCCTGTTACAATACATGGATTTTCAGACGCCAGAAAATCTTCTTCCCAAAAATTTAAATGTTTAAATAACTCATCTTGGTGAATAAACTAATATATACCTTTGTTCCAGTATAAACATTTTCAATGGAATAGTCACGCTGGCTTATCAGGCTAAGTGCTGGTCTTTTTAATAATGATTGGTCTAGCTTGACCACCCAGCCATAGTCTGTCAACTCTTACCGAACACCACCACCACACAATGTGTCGCCAGCTACCCACCATTCATCAATAATAACCAACAAACACTTTTACAGACCATCGTAATAATCAGAGGCTAAAATCGATTTAGATACATTTTCCAAATCGCCATTAATAAATAATGTATCATAACAGAGTTATTTCAGATAAAGGAGATGGATAATGATTAATGATTGGGCATGATCAACCCATTAGCCTGTTCGGATAGTAGTTGTTGTAACTATGCGCACCATAGTACAAAGATTGCCGTTCTTAGCAATTAGATAGTAGAACTTTGTACTATTCACTTTATAGTCGGAAAACAATTAAACTAAAAAACAAACTTAAATATTCCTAGGCCTAGTATAGCACACATATGTACTATATTAGGCCTCAGATATCGTGTATTAGGCCTAGGAAGGTTAGGTTAGGCTAGTTTAGTTTATCTTTGCAACAGAAACAGAAAACAGTTTTCCGGTTTGTCCAACTCAATAGTGCCGATTTCTACTTTCTAATTTCGTTGTACGTCGGAATATAGACTATGGTCTTCACCGTTACCATAAGTAACACCAAAACAGGAGGATGCGCTGGTATGATGCAGCACCACCAGTCACATGGCTACACTGCCTGCAGCCGTCTCCTAGCAACAAGGGGGGGGGGAGGTAGTCGCTTGACAATGAGAGGTTGTCGCTTAGCAACTAGCTCATTTGACAAACATTTCTGTCAACTACATAATTAAACTTTCCACAATCAATAAAACATACGCTAACTTGCATAGTGGAAATTAATACTGTATACTCGAAATTAAAACTACAGTATATAATTGGAAATTACAATTAATACTGTAAACATAATTGTAAAGATATAACAAATTTATATAATCTACTACAGTTGTTGTCACATAAACATTAGCACCTAAGCTTAGCTTAATAGAATAAGACTAATAAATATGGCACTAACAGCCAAATTATTAATAAATTACAAAAGATTACTTAATATTATCATGTTAGGGTTTTTTACTTATACTATATATATATTATATATATATAATATATATATATATATATATATATATATATATATATATATATATATATCACATATATATATATATATATGGTGATGTATACTCTATCATATATGCCATATATATATATATAGGTTAAGGATAAGTTAATATATTTCTACGCTAGTTTTAACTTTACAATAATTAAAAAATTATATATAATATAATGGAAAACTTGATCATTCCATAAGAATTTTTTTATAAAGCATATAATTTCAGAAAAATCTGGCTTTAGTTGTCCATAAAGGAATAGGTTATATGAAGAAGTGGTCGAACCAACTGAATAATGTAAATATATAAAAAAAAGTTGAAACTGAAGATATTGCATTAAACTATGATTGTTCGAATGGCGAGGCTACGATTCGAACTCGACCCCTATAAGCACATCTATGCGAGTACACACACCCCCCACAAATCCACAAGAACATCCGCACGCTCTCTTTCATCTGCAGATGAAATGGCTAACCTTACATCGGGTTGACGGCCTCCAAACCCCACTTTCCAATATTGGTTTTGAACACCATGTGGGAACGGTTTCATCGTTGAAGTTCATGCTCAGGGGATTCCATTAATGTCAGTTATCGCAAGGTCTAATTTTTTTGCTTCCTTTGAGAATGAATTAAAAATGTGAATTAGTTCTTGTCTGCACTGAGGTAGGAGGTGATGAGGAACACTTATCCTATCTACACACAGAAATCACAACAGCGTTATGCATCAAATGAACAAATCCACATGGGGGGAGTTGTGTAAAACCCTGGTTTGTGCCTCGGAGAGGCTGCAGGATCCAGTAAGTTCAGTAGAACTTCGGTTTCAACTCCTTTTGACCATGTCGTAGCTCAGTCGATTAAGGCACCTTCTGGGATGCTCTCTGACGCTGGTTAGAATCCTCGTCACGGCCCTTGTGGATTTGTTCACTTATCCTATCTACTTTTCTGGCAATACTACTAGCTTCTATATCCCTGATACTCACCTGCGCCTGAAGTTTATATTCATATTTCTGCGTTTTGCCTTGGCTCATACTAAACATGTCACCTTTCTTGATCTAATAAATTCCTCTGAAAGTCCTCTATGTCGGAATCCAGCCCATACTCTTGTTTTGGTAAAACTTATAGGAACGGTGAGGACCATTGTGCATATACTGACGTACAACGTATTTAGAAATTAGAAATAGGTACTATTGAATTTAGACAAACTGGAAACGATTTTCTACTTATGTTGCAATGACAAACTAAGCAAACCTAATGTTCCTAGGCCTAATACACACTATTTGAGACCTAATATAGTACATTTGTGTGCTATACTAGGCCTAGGAATATTTGATTTGTTTTTTAGTTTCATTTTTCGGACTTGCGAAGTGAATAGTACAAAGCTGTACGATCTAATTGCTTAGTACGCCAGTTTGTACTATGGTGCACATAGTTGCATAAAGTACTATCTAAACAGGAGGATGGATTGCCGTTATCATGTCTCTTCTATTCCATCTCTCCAAAAGTTTGAAGTCTAGCTTTATCAACTTATCTTCATACTCTAATTCTCTAACTCAAGATGCAAGCATTGATGCATATCCAAAGGTTTGAGGTTCCAAGTGGAGACGGAGTCAGACAGACAGACAGACAGACCCGGGCACCACCGGGAACCCCTTCTAATAACCTAATATATGAATGGTTGGGAATAAACTGATTAATTTAGTCGAAGCCGTTCATTTTTATCACTCAATTACTCTTCCCAATAAACACATCTCAGATTAATTAATTATAAAGGTACCTAGCTCAGACTTAACCTCATATACGGCATGTACTTCTACGTCACTGGAGTATAACATAGATGCATTAGACACTCACCTGGTATATTTTGATGGCCTCCCGGGCCAGCCACGTTGATGGCGTCCGGCCGTCCATATCCACTTATATTTTCTTATGACAACGTAACTCTTGACCTGTTGTCTGGCATTCAACCTCGACACGAACTCCTTGTACATGTATTCTGATCATTTGGGCGACGAGAGTCACTCCTATACCTATGAAAATCCGTATGGTTTAAAGAGCCTCCGACACACAGAGTAAAGTAAACAGCTGGTGAGGACGGACCTCCTTCCAGCCCGCGCGTCGTCGCTTTTGAAATGCCAAGTTGATCAACACTTAATGTTTCCTCGTTGAAATAAACGTTGAATTTTCCTCTATGCTTGGCACTTGCTATCTTCTAATTTTAATTTATTTTGATATGGAGGTGGAGAGGTTATATTTTAAGTCCATTTTAGTTGGTGGTTAATTGTGTTTTTAGATGTGGCACAATTGCAATTAACAAGCGAGAAACTATGGTTAAATTTCAAATATAAATCATGATAAATCTTCTCTCTGGACAGTTAGTTACCAAAATTATCTACATTTGTATATAGATATAATGCCTCGATTTCCTAATGATATACAAATATCTAATGGCCAATAGGTAGCATAAATGAGTAGGATGGTAAGCCACTCTCGTCAGCGGCTGGGGTTGTGTGGCTGATAATTTCGCGGTTGATTTATTTCCCGCGTATTGTGACTCCTATTAAATAAACGGCAATAATATTATTTACAACAAATTTAAGTAAGATGAACAGATCGGCAGATACTGAGATTAAATAATATTTTATTTGCCTTCAGCGATGAAAATCCTCCCGTAAAATCCACTCTTGTCCCAAACTGAACTATATAATTATAATTTATTGTGTCGGGGGACAAGCAGCCAGGTTATATATACAGTACATGTTAGGCTTATATCGAGGTCTCATCCTCCTAGGGTCGAATTACTGACCCTCCTCAGAATGCAACCCCACAACAAGAGCTGAATAACTCCTGGTTATCTATTTACTGCTAGGTGGACAGGGGCATTAGGTGATAGGACAACCCGTCCTCACACTACAAGCAGCCTTGTACCCTGCATGTAATCAATATTGTAACTTTTTTGTGTAATGACATTTTCAAATAAAGTTAGATAAATATACACATACCAAATAATAGGGGTGGTAGGAGAAGAAAATATCAGTGTTCAGTGAGGATCCACAAGGTCTTCTCTGAGTACTCTTTATTTTCTTCTCCGAGGCTATGGGTCCCTACACTTGCACCAGAGGTGGTACCCCTTCTTGGTATATATATATATATATATATATATATATATATATATATATATATATATATATATATATATATATATATATATATATATATATATATATATATATGTCTGCTGCCAATGTGGGGACCCATAGCCTCGGAGAAGAAAATAAAACGTATTCAGAGGAGTCCTTGTGGATTCTCACTGAACACTAATATTTTCTTCTCCTACCACCCCCATTCTTTTGTATGTACACATATATATTTGCTTTATTTGAACTTTGTTACAAAAAAGGAGTTACATATAGGTTACAAAGATGGTTATCATAAGTTGTCGAGTTCCTCCAGCTCCTCAGATGGCGGGCAGGAACCCTGGATGCAGTGCGCATTTCCCCTCTGTATCGCCACGCTGAGGCGCTGGAAAAGAAAGCTGGCAGCTCTAGGGTCCCTTGTTGTTTCAATGAGCCTAGAACCCAGTTCCTTCAAAAAACTGGTAGGTGATCCAGTTCTCTATACTTACGGGATTTGGCTGCTTCCCTGTGGGTGGCAGCGCCACCTGGTTGTATATATATATATATATATATATATATATATATATATATATATATATATATATATATATATATATATATATATATATATATATACATACATATATATATATATATATATATATATATATATATATATATATATATATATATATATATATATATATATATACATTATATATATATAAGGAGAATTAATACACAGCGCAAATTTTTGTTGGCTCCTCTCCCCAAAAATATATGCAAATTATCTTGTAAAATGAATTTATTTCCGTTGAAAATACATATGATGCCTATTAATGCTGTAAATGGAAAGTTAAAGTCGACTATACAAGGACAGATCACATCACTGGTAAGTTTTTCTGACTTCTCTTTAATCTGGGTTTAATAGCTATCATAAACGGTTTTACATGAACAACATATAGGTCGATTATACATGTCTACAAAATATTCTAATTCTTTTTATTAGAATATGCTTATATGTATTACGTAGGTGAAGGCTGTTTAACGATGACTCTAATTTGATTACTAATTCAGTCTCAATAAAGTTTTGCAATGTAATATAAATCCAATTAGGCTACTGTTTAAGGAAACTGAACTTGTTGATTAAACACCTTATTTGGTCCCACAAAGCTCTAAGTGGGTCAAGATTGAGCTGGAGTACCAGAAAAAATATTTTAAAAAAGATGTTTGGTTTTAATAATACAATTTAGAACCTATTAAGAGAAAAGGCTTAATTTGCCTTCATCTGAAAATACTGAAAAATGATGAATATGCATTGTCAGAACCTTAATTGTAAACAGTGTTGATGTATAGCATAGGGGTGAATATGGCAATGTAAATCATTGGATATACTTTAGTGTTTGGGTTTCAAAGAATATTATTGTAGATTTGTCCATAGTAATTAGTATCTGGGATACAAGGAATCTTTTTAGATATATTAGACTAAACATTACTAAACACTAAAATGTGTTAAAGTAGACACAAAATTTATAATTAAAACAATGATGTTTCTGAAAGCTATGGGAATACTAAATTTGTACAACATGTAAAGTACAGACTTTCAGATCATTTATCATGTACTCTGCACCCATCCAATGGGCTTCTGGGTTATGTACATGTACAGTACGCTGCTGCTATTGTAGCGCATTAGGAAGATAGTTACTTCTACGGTAGAGGCAGCTTTAGCATGAAAGATGTGAACTGGGTCAGAGCGAAATGCACCTAAACTGAAACACAATTCCTATGGATGAATATTTTAAAGCGAACGAAGGGTTGATAAAGATGGCGATTAATAAGCATAGCATTAATAATTCTGTTGGATAACCGAATGCAGTGTAGACTGCTTATCTCTGCACCGCATGGAGTTAAACAAAAATATGGTGCCCTAAAAAAATATATATATAAACTGCTCAGGAGAGATATCAAATATTACCTGAAACTTGTATTTATCTAAAATATCAATACATTGGTAAACTTGGTGTGAAGATTAGAGGCCCAATGGTTTATAACGTCACCTGTCGCACGATCAATATTGGCAGGTAGGAGAGTGACCAGAAACCTCCCTGAAGTTTTAAAAGCAACTAGCACAAGGTTGTGGGGTCTGGAAAACTGTCAGTTTGGATGTTCATGTTCTTAAGTTAAAAGACAACAGAAGAATATAAATGTTTAAATATTGTCTGATTGCTCGTCCGAACGACCCCTGGTCTTGCAGTTATACGAGCAGAACGATCCCCCTCACCAAGTTCAAGAATGTTTATTGAGACAAGAAAAAATACATCTGAAAGGTATAGAGTAGCTTAGGCTATTTCTACATCGCCCCTCCCACCTTCACCAGAGCACAGACGTCAGGAGGAAGACACAGACGAGTGTCTGTGTCTCGTATATAAATTAATATATGTGACTGAAGCATAACCAAAGTGGTGTGCATCACCTGCTAATATTTATGAGAATTTATGCTTTTCGTCTGCTTTTAAAGTTTTTAAAATATAAATCAATGATGAAATGTCACTGCTGGTGAGTAAATCATCCCAACTTAAATATTATTATAAGAAATTACAGTGAAATTCCACATCTGTTAATTTCTCAAATTACATTGAAACTTTCGTACTGAGGTTGTAAAAGAGAGAAACTAAAAGCTGAGTTCTCAACTTAAAAATGTATTATGCGCTTATACATGCGTTGACCTCGTTAACATACTCTCGTATATTTCAGTTTGTGTTCCTACAGGTAAGGTTGGAGGGCGAGCTGGTGGTGCAGGAGGGGGCGGCAGAGCTGGTGGTGCAGGAGGGGGCGGCAGAGTTGGTGGTGCAGGAGGGGGCGGCAGAGCTGGTGATGCAGGAGGGGGCGGCAGTGTGACGAGGATGAAGGAGGTGAATGTGGAGAGTGCAGGATGTGAGTGGGGAGCGCTGAGGATGTGAGTACATATGCAGCGTGCAGGGTGAGTGTGGTGTGTGCAGGATATGAGTGTGGATAAGCAACAGGAAACTTGATTTGATGGACTACAACAGCAAATCCCGGACGTTTAAAGAGGAAGCTAATTTCCTTCACGTCCACTTATGACTGTCAAAGAGATTCCGGCAGTGAGCCCATGCTAGAGCGTGGAGGAGGTATGGATACTCCAGCTCCTGCCACCCCACGATGGGCCAGGTCAGGGAGGGTATGGATGCCCCAGATGCTACGGTGGTACCTCCCTACCACCTAATGGAGCGGTGGTAAGGGGGGTACCATGTTGAGTAAGTGATGGTGCTACTGCTGCCTCCACTTGATGGAACTAGAGTGAGAGAGTATGGATTATCTAGCTGCTGGCTCCACCTCATGGAATCCTTTGATAACGGCTTGCCTGTCCTCACATAACCTTTGATCTGAGTGGAACTTAGGTGCCTCTTTTTGAGGCAAACTTTCCAGGCGGATGTATGTGGAGGCTGCTCAAAGCTGAGGCATAAGTTTGTTTCAAACGTGAGTCACTGGAATTGTGGACGCAAGGTCATGAGAAGTAATGGTCTTGTGGTGAAAGGCCAAGAATAACCAATATATTGTTCAAAAACGTTACCCAAATGAACCATAGTAATGAGGCTGAATGAATGAGTTGACTCTACAACACAGTTACCATGACACGAACAACCCACAGGCCAAAAGACTAATTAATCAGGATTATCTTCTCATGACTCACGCTGACAAGACAGTATTCATGGACCTACAATCACCATACTCGTGAATCAATATCTCTACGGGCACCATACTCATTCACAGGACACCATAACAAGTAATCATTTTAATTATTCACCCATAAAAATGTCAGCGCCAATCATACAGTGATGTGCCATATAAGAAGAACACAGTTCAGACAATAATAATTGTTACATACACAATGGCATCTCAGGTTAAGTATGAGACAATCTATGGAGCAGGACGAAGATCACACGAACGTCTCTGGTAACCTTAGGTGTATAGCTTAAGGCGTGGACCAAGATGTGCTGTATTGGTTACACATCCTGGAATCCTAGTGAATCCGGACGGATCCCATGTTGAGTAAACTTTATTTAGCATATGGACCATGGGTTAAGGCACGCGTCTGGTGATACCCAGGATACTGGTTCGATGCCCGTCCTGCTCCATAGATTTTCTCACCCATTGTTACATTTCTATCGATATTCATGGACACTATAAATGATAGGAGACATAACAAACAGCTTAAGTTTAAGAAGTCTGATTTTTATAGCGAGATGGAGGAGATTCTGAAGCTTTTTCTCATGACAAATGTAATAATATATCGCCGACAATTAGAGGTGTAACAGGTATATTGGCAAAAGTAAGAAAATCAATGATATATAGAATTTGAAATGTGAAACTTAAAGACTAAATATAACACGAATTTCTAGAAATCTCCGCGCCCACACGAGCCTCACAGTGAGGCTACGACCCTGATGACAACGTGAGTGGAGGAAAAAATCATTTTTTGCAAATGCTAATCAGAAACATAGGCGTTATTGGTATCGACATACATATCAATACATTTTTGGTTTGCCAGACCGTTACGATCTTAGAGGTGATATATATTGATAAATCCTTGTGAAGCAATAATGACACTAGTACTACTAACAGTACCACCAGCAGTAATAGTAACAGTGATAGGCCTAGTAATGAGTAGTAGTAGTTGTTTAAGTAGTAAGGCTAATAATGATACAAGTATTGTGCCTAATAATGGCGTAAGTAGTAAACCAAGTAATGACATAGGTAGTAGGCCTAGCCGCCTAGTAATGGCATTAATTGCAGTTAAGACTAGTAATAGAAACTATAGTAATAATAACAATACTAATAACAATGTTAACGATATTAATATTAACTGAAATTGATATTGAAATTTAAGAATGTAATGACTAATGTAAAGGTGTAAGCATATGTACAAAATTATTAATTGACTCAGTTTACAAAATATTTAAATGCAATACTCATTGTCATGATGAGGATTTTGTGAAATATTCCACATTAAGTGGATTAAATTCAAAACATTTTTTTACAATTTACCAATATTAAGTGATATAAATAATGATAATATGTTATCACAAACATAATAACATAGGATAAAAAACTCACACCAATGTGTTTATGTATTTTATGTAAAGATTTGAACTACACCAAGTCGTTGAGATGAGTCTCGTCCAAACCATATGCTCAGACCAGGATAATGCGCTCAAGTCCACTACGGGCTCGCCATAGCCCGTGCTACTTGGAACTTTTTGTTCTAGGTAGCGAATCTTAAACAACAACAACAATGCACTCAAGAGAGTACTGAAGACCAAGTGTAGTTCAAATCATTACATAAAATACATAAGTACTTTTGTTATCCCATATTATGTGATATATTACGAAAAACATACCAGATAGTAAAAAATCCACTACGGGCTCACCATAGCCCGTGCTACTTGCAACTTCTTGTTCCAGGTAGCGAATCTTTAACAACAACAGATAATAAATAATTGCATTTAGAGCAACAATTCAATAAGCCGCATAAATGTGAAAGATAACTAATAAAATATGCTGTAACATGAAATCATATAAATTTGCACTCAGTATTTTACATCAACAGATTTAGAGACTTTCCTGTATGAAATAATTTTGAACACACATTTATGTAAAATTGACTTCGTTTCAACAGGATTTAAAATGCTTCATAACAAGCTATCTCTTTGAGACAGTAAATAATTAATAATATCAATATAGAGCTGGAGGTACCCCTACTTTCCGACTGACTATAGATATATAATATAACAACTGACTAGTTGCTATATTATATCCTGTAGACCTGCTAAACTATTATATACATCACTCATTATAAAACTGTACTAACTGTGATTGAGACTAGGAGGTAAGTAAATACCATGCTGTACAGGAGGTATTGAAAGATAGGCTATTGACTATTAAGTCTCACTGATGTTCAATTACCTGGTGGATACGAGGGTCTGAGACATAGATGGTAGGAAAGAGAGCAAAAAATAGGTATACAGGATAGGATATGAGAGAGTTTCCATCTAGAATGCAATGCAGTAATAAATTCAATGGGATTACACCACAGGACGTAATGGAATTTCTAAGACCATCACGCCAGGAAAATACAGGTCGATCATCACAGTATAAAAATTTAAGGTCAAATACAGATATAGTCCTTCAATTCACAATACGGTACAGCTATATAAAAATCGTAAACAATGTAAGAGTAGAGGGATGTCCATGGTACTCATACAACCATAGACACGTTTCTCTTAGATGCCAGAAGATCTCACAGCAACCGTTGGTAAACATGAAGTCAAAGCTTATCACTCTCCTCAGTAAGGCGAGCCTCCAGTTGTGTGAATACATTGAGGGTGACCTGAAATGTTTCCAGAGGCTGTCCTGAGAGGTGGAGGCTACTAGAGTCCTCTCTGGGATATTCTGAGACAGATTAGCTGGAGGTTGTTGAAAAGGGCCAGGTTGAGCCAGAGCATTTCACATACCCCCCTTCCTCTGATAGTGCCCAGAAGGTCGGTGCACTAGTCCCCTTCTGACACTAAAGTCCCACGAGAACGTTGAACACCTCAAAACCCTTTGCTGTGTGACTCAGGATGGAGAATCTAGAGCACAAGAGCTAGGGATAGACAGATTTTTAGTGTGAACTAGATCCTCGACTTGGATGAGTGTGTGGGGCTTTGGGGGCATTGAACGGGAGGAAGACTTACATCTGGCGACACTCGTGGATTTCTTACATCTGTATATTGGGTGAATACTTGTTGCCATGTTCTAACATCACAAACATCCACCATTCTATTTGCCTTGTTAGGGATTATACAGCGTAGGATTTCAGTGCTAAAATGAAATTAATTTAATTGTAACCCTTAGTATCTTATGCATCAGTTTACTCATAACTATCGTATTAAGAGGCTACTGGATTCAAGCATTCTCGTGGCACCTCCTTCGGTTTGCTGTGGATATCAGTTAAGTTTTAAATTTCCTCCTTCTAGACATTAAGGAATATTATCAAAAGTGTGCGAGTAAGGTGCCCCGGCACCTATGGAAATTAATATCTCCAAACCAAGTGTGAATTGGCATCGTTGGCCGCCAGTAAAAGTAATTATCGAAAGTAATTAATTTCGGTAAGGGCGAAGGTGGCAAAGATTTAAGTCGTTGTAAGCGAGTACATTCTGTATATTATCATTTTTGTTTAAACAGATGCAAGGTCAACAAGGACATATTTTTTTTACAAGAGGTGTGACAAGGACAAAGAGTCATACAAGAGGTGGGACAAGGACAAAGAGTCATACAAGAGGTGGGACAAGGACAAAGAGTCATACAAGAGGTGGGACAAGGACAAAATGAAACAGATATATCAGAAGAAAGTGCTTCAGTATGAGGGGGTACAGTAAGCGTCTCGAGGCAAACTGCTTATGCGACAAACTCATCATCACAAAAGGTGATTAATAAGTAAAAGACACACACACACACACACACACACACACACATACACACACACACACACACACACACACACACACACACACACACACACACACACACACACACACACACACACACACACACACACACACACACACACACACACACACGTTCTCGCAGCTGAGTGGACAGCCCTCTGTTGTCGTAGTCCTACGGGCCCGGGTTCGATTCCTGGTCGAGGCAGAAACAAACGGGCAAAGTTTCTTTGATGCCTCTGTTCCTGATGCCTTTGTTCACCTAGCAGTAAATTGGTACCTAGGATTGCGATGGCTACTATGGGCTGCATCCTGGGGATGTGTGTGAGAGTGAAATATGTAGTAGAAATTATAAAAGAAAATAAGTCTAAAGTCAGTACATTAGACAACTGACGGTTAGAAAGGCGGGGTCCAAGAGCTAACAACGGGATCCTGCATAGTCAAATATTAAATACACATGCGCACACTCACGTACTGTGTCCAAAGGAAGACATTTTTTACACCTCCATGAGACAATGGACTGCATTGCTTGAATAAAGATCTAACTTTTACATACTTGTCAGAACAAATACGGTGACGGGGCTGATAAGGCAGAGGTTAGGGAGAAAGCCCGACGCATTTTTTCCAGCTTCAAGCAGAGATAAAAAGGCGGTGGAAGATAGCATGAGAAAAGATAGAAACCAAGATCAACAGATTGAAACAGCCAGAGTCAGATATTTTAAGCTTTAGAGAAGCTTGAGCAAGCTTCGAAAGATGACAAGTACCGGCATTACACCTGCACAACACTTCCTATGGCCCTTAAAATACAGCATCGCAGCTTAAGGATAACGGGCTTAACATTGACCGAGATGGGATTTTGTGAAACATAAGCCTTCACCTTAGAACAAAACTTTATAACTTTACATACATGAGGAACAGAGATGAGTTTTATATGATTCAAACATCAGTGGAACCGTTGTGTCCTGATCGTCGCCGCGCGTTTTTTGTTTCCCTGAGCGGCCATATTGTGTGGCCAGTACTGATGTTGTCAGATAAACTGTGGGATCAGTGCTGAGACATTTGTATTTTCTTTATCAAAATAGTGCATGTTCTTATGGGTCCTGTATTCAACGACAATTTGTGTTTTGCACAGATAGGTCCTGCAACACCAGCAGCTAAAACTCTCCCTGTACAGTCAGGCTCTGCAAATCCACAGGAGCCGTAAGAGGGTTCGAACCTATGCGCTGGGTGTTCCCAAAAGCGCGCTCTAGTCGACTACGCCACGACATGGTAAAAGAACGTGCATCTCATCACGGCTCCTGTGAATATTCTCATTGATATATCACGATAATGTGTATTGAAAGAGGAGCGTCAAAGGTAGAATAGACGACGGAGCCAGAGTGCATGGGGGGGGGGAGGGAAATTGTGTGAAACCCCTGGTTAGGCTTCAGTGGAAGCCTCGGGGATCCTCCAGGTTGCAATTGCCATATATATGTATTCTATATGCTGTAACTCAATGTATTCCGTAAGCTGTAACACAATGTATTTAGTATGATGTAACACAATGTATTCAGTATGCTGTAACACAATGTATTCAGTATGCTGTAACACAATGTATTCAGTATGCTGTAACACAATGTATTTTGCATGCTGAAATACAATGTAATGTATTAAATTAATCATTATCGATATTTGTTTTTTTATGTTTCAATTATTTCAATTGTTATTACTGTTTTATCTGTGATTTTGTTGCCTTATATATATCCAAGTTTTATGTCAGATGATCTATTATCACCAACAGCAACTGATTCTGCAATAAATACGTTGCAAGCAGGTGTGGCCATGTAAGCAGGTGAGGACATATTAGCAGGTGTGGCCATGTAAGCAGGTGTAGCCATATAAGTAGGTGTGGCCATGTAAACAGGTGTGGCCATATAAGCAGGTATGGTCATATAAGCAGGTGTGGCCATATAAGCAGTGTGTGGCCATGTAAGCAGGTGTAGCCATGTAAGCAGATGTGGCCAAGCTGAAAGCGATCAACGTAAGCATTATTCCCTGACCTGAACTGACACCAAAGATACAAAATTAATAAATTAGCAAAAATTCACAGAAAAAACATTGAAACAAAGAAATCACATGAAAAGATTTCATGTTAAAAAATAACACTTTCGTTATGACAGTGTTCACGAGGGTGAGGAGAACATATGTTCTGAGAGAACATTATAAAGAGGGAGGTCAGCGCAAGCTAAATACAGAACAAGCAAATCCATAATTCATTAAGCATTTCCACGTCTACTTACGAAACCTGTGCATCTTTCCACGGTCATGACGACTTTGTATTTATTAATTAAACAGCTTATGATCTTCGAAGATTTGTAACTAAAGGTTAAAATTGTTATAGACAATCTCGTAGCACTTCGGAACTCGTCAATTGTTTAGTAAATTCCAACTAAGCCGCCATGTTTGAGGGAAGATGTAGAGGTTTCGTCGGTTGATACTTAACTGTTTGAACAATCGTGGCCCAGGATGACTATGTATATGAAAGGGCTAAGTATTGAACAGTTGTTGAGCAGAGAGTTGCGAGAGAAATAAAATATATGAATACAACCTTTATGATAAAGCAAAGATGATATGACGTTTCTGTGGCGCAGTGGTAAAACACTCGCTCGCCGCTTCTTGAACGCTTTGGCCCGGGTTCATATTCTGACCAGGGAAAATTGACTGGGTGCCAGTCCTTAACTGTAGCCTCTGTTCACCCAGCAGTGAATGGGTACCTGGTTGTTAAACCGTTTGGCGGGTCGTATTCCAGGAAAAATAAGGATTAAGGACCTGCCCGAAACGCTATGCGAGCTGGTGGCTGTACAAGAATATAAGAATTCTTGTATAAATAAATAAATAAATAAATAAATAAATAAATAAATAAATGAACTGTGGTGAACGGGGACGAACCACGAGGCGTGGCGCCAAGGATGATCCATCGAGGCGAGGCTACAACAGACCAATGCCGCGAAAAGAATGAATAAATGCATAAATGAACGCATTAACTAGGTATAAAAATCTGGAAAATTAGTTGATACATTTTTATGAGAAATCCCTGATACCGGCAGCGTGAAGAGGAATGTTACTAATTAAAATCAACCCATCTTTCGAAATTGATTATAATTATAACAAGAATTTGGTCGAACGTACAAAAATGGACTGTTTCAGCCAATAATGTTTATGGTTTGTACTATTAACTATGTAGTGCACGAAAAACGAAGATAAAAATCATATAACACATATTTATACAAGGTTAGGCCTAAGATATCGTTTAATAGGCCTAGGATTGCTTGAACAGACATTCTTCTATTTTTTTTGTATTTGGGTTATCTAACATTGAATTAAGACACTATTCATCGATGTCAAATGATAGTAAACAAAAGCCTACCTTAATATTTGTTAATGAACATCATATATAATTTAGTTTTGCATGCCATATACATTTTTCTCACAGCTATTGTTACTGTAAGTGAATTTTGAAAACATTATTATATTTGAACTTTTGTTTTTTTTAACAAATTCTGGGAATCGCAAAATGAAGCAAAATACAGATGAAAGATGCGATACAGTCCCCGTGGCGCAGTGGTAAAACACTCGCCCGGCGCTTCGCCAATGCTTTGACCTGGGTATATATCCGGGCCGGGGAGGATTGACTGGGCACCAATAAATATATATATATATATATATATATATATATATATATATATATATATATATATATGAGCTAAGATCCCGAATGAGATTTCGGGATTTAATACCAAAATATAATGCCATCAAAGACATGTAAATCAATAATCAATATGAAGAGCGGCGTTTGGTAAGCTTAGAGCGCTACGGGTCGAGGGGTAGGGTAGGAGCCGAGAGCTCTTATGTGCGTGCAAGCTAAGAACACTGAGTGCGATAAGCGGTGATCACCAAGGTGTGTCGCAAGCTCAGAGCGCTTAGGCGTGCGGTAGCTTAGAGCATAGTGGGGCCCCTGGGTATTGGGGTGTGTGTGTAGGAGGCTCTGAATGCTACATTTCGTAGACGTAAGCCCAGGTTAGTGTCTTATTAGCCCGGGGTACTGGGTATGTGGTAAGCTCGGAGTACTGGGTATGTGGTGAGCTCGGAGTACTGGGTATGTGGTAAGCTCGGAGTACTGGGTATGAGGTATGCTCAGAAGCTCAGAGCAACGGGGTGATTTTCATAATACAGAGCGCAAGGGAAATAAATAAATATTTCAACCCCTCCAACCTGTTTAGACAGTACTTTTTTGTAACTGTATGCACCATAGTACAATAATTGACATACTAAGCAATTAGATAGTAGAATTTGATACTATTCACTTTATAGTTAAAAAAATTAAGCTAAAAACAAATATTCCTAAGCTTAGTATAGCACACATATGTACTATATTAGGCACCAGATAGTGTGTATTGGGCCTAGGAAGGTTAGGTTAGGTCAGGTTAGTTAATTTGTCTTACCAACAAAAATATAAAATGTTTTTCAGTTTGAAGAACTTCAATAGTACCGATTTCTACTTTCTCATTTCGTTGTACGTCGGTATATATACTATGGTTCTCATCGTTACTATAAGTACTACCAAAACAGGAGGATGGGCTATGGTAGTAGTGGATGGGTGGGTGGTGGTAGCGTGATAGTGGTTGCTGTGGTCTTTACCTATCAATGCTTACCTAACGGCCTTGTATCTGGTGGGATTTCTTTTACTGACGTAGTAGGTGGTTGTTTTAGTGTTTTGTGGGTGGTGGTAATTATGATAGTATAGTAAGGTTGTGGAAGTGATGGTACGCTGGTAGTGGCGGTGCTTGCCTACCTCTCGCGTTATAATTTAACTTCCCTGGCGTTTTTTTAGGCCTCAGGTAATTCGAACTGTTTTTCGAATTTGGCCTTAGAGCGGTGTTGATGATAGTGGTAATGGTGAGGGTTGTGGTGCTGGGTTTTAGTGGTAGTAGTGGTGGAGTTTGTGGCGGTGGAGTAGACGGTGGTGGTGGAGTAGACGGGGGCGGTGGAGTAGACAGTGGTGGTGGTGGTGGTGGAGGCGGCACAAGGCCACATGCGCACTCCGTGCAGCAGTGTCCGGGTGTTGCTATGCTCCTGCTCATCGTGAAGGGAGTTATCTCATTTGGGTCAGCCCCTCCTCCTCCCTCCTCTTCCCCCCACTTTGTCTTCTCTCATGATACAAAATAAAGAAATAATAATAATTTTATCATCGATTTGCTCAATTTTTTTTCTTCATTCAACCCGTCTTCTCAATTACTGCGTTTCATTTTGTACGTTATGATCTCCATCTTATAAATTAAAAAGTGCTATGAAGAGTCGAGGCTCACAAATATCCACGTTTTCTGTGCATTGGTAGGGTAGGTTAGGTAGGTAGCTTGGGTTCGTCCGTGTCTGGTTAGAATAGGACGTTGTATTTTGCACGTTGTGGCAAATCAAGAAAACGGGTTGTTCTCTAACCTATCTTCATGGAATAATATGAAGCACAAAATGTTATTTTAAGTTCAGTTTTTAACTTTTTATACACTTAAAAACAAGTTTAATTTTGATAAAAAATGTTACATTCTTTTAGGGGCGATTGCACATAATAAATTTAGGTTAGAACTGGTTTATTTAATTTAGTTTTACACTAATTAAAATGTAATTTAATATTGTCTACTCAGTGGAAACTAATTTTGCCAAATAAGTATTAATTTTATGAAGTTCAATGTCAAACTTGGTAGCAATGTCTCCAATTCAATTGTTTTTATTAAATAGAGTGAGGATCGTGTAAATCCATTTTCGCTGCTGAAAGATTTGCGCATAAATACATATATAGATAGAAATTCACAGATCTCAAATAAAGAGGACACGCATCACCTAATGCTTCGTTTTGTTTTATAAAAATAGACTAATAACATTGGGGCTAATTTTACTATTTTCTTTATGATAAATGTATTACACACGCACATATCTATAAAAGATAATGTCTGTTTATTGTTCGATGTTGGAAACCAGACGCTCAGGGCTAGCTTCACCAAACTTTGCAAGGTTTTAATTCGTTGTTCTGGATGGTCAATGCGGGTTAGGATCGAGCTCCATGACCCCCCCTTTATTTGCATGAAATGGTAAATTATACTATTTTCTAATATCGCTAAATACTTTATTCCATCCTCACGAGGATTTATGAAGCCTTTTATTTTCAATATGATGATTAAAAGTTAGTTTCTCTTACGTAGACGATTATTGATAAAGACTGTATATTGAAGATGGTTATAGTGATGAAGGGAAAATGGTAAAGAGAAGCAAGTGAAGGATAGGGAAGGTGGTGAAGGAGAGGGAAGGTGGTGAAGGATAGGGAAGGTGGTGAAGGGTAGGGCAGTTTTTTTGTAGTTAAGTGTCAATCTGTAAAAATAGTATTTTTGGAGTAATTTTAATTTTTTTAAGTTATATTTCATAAAATGTTTTTGCTTGATTAATTTTAGTTGAAAAGTTTTAATTTAGTTTTTATGTAATTCTTGATTAATTGTTTTTGTTGTATAGATCAGATGATGAACACGGCTTTATAAATAAAAGTACTTTTTAAGAAGATGCTTGTCACGACATTTGTCATCCTTTTTATTTTACAATTAAGATTCCCATATATATTTTTTTTCAAATTTCACTTTCAATTCCAAATTTGTTATCTTCAGCTTGGCTTACTACTTATCTTCAGCTAAGCTACAAAAGTAAGTAATATCAATAGGCGCCAAACCGGGGAGAATTTGTTGACTAAGCTGCAAAAATCTTTTAGGATTTGCACCACTAATATAAATCTAACCAAATCCCAGTATTTGATTAGCTTTGAATAATTATGTTAGCTCTGCCAGCCTAATTATTCTCATACCTTGCAACCTCATGTAGCATACGTGAGAGTGAATCTTATGAAGAATTCGCAGATAAATTTATCACAAATGTTCAAGAAATCCCAAAATATTTGTTATAACATTATATATGCTTTACCTAAATGCCTAACTAAATACTGTAGTCCAAATTATCTTCGCCTCGTAATATAAGTGGTTGATTACTAGTGTACTGTAATTGTATTAGTTATTTGAATATTTTGGTCCAGTTCCTGGGCTTATGCAGCGCCTCCATGAGCTTACCACTTCCGCGTACTGAACAAGTTTTGGGTGTCCAGTAGCAACCAAAACAAACGAGGCGGAGTCCCTAGTTTGGTGGTCCATGGTACCTCCAGGTTGAGTACCCAATTGAGATTCATAATGCTATCTTATCCACGGTTGTATTCGGCTCTCCTAGATGGCATCGCTATAGTTGAATGGTATAATACGGTTTACATATTTAAGAAAGTTGAAGAAGTAAACTAATAAATAGTGTCTATTTAAAAATTCGAACGCCAGTCATAGACTACTGCATTCCACTCGTCTCACTCCCACCCTGAGACATCCTTGCTGAGCTGTGGCAGAAAACTTTGTTGATTTTGACTTACTAAGCAGTGCAGCTCAAGATTACGCTCCTGTTACATAACCCGCGGTTTCTAGGTCAGCGCCTTATGTTACATTGAAGTGCTTTACTTTCAGTTTCACAGCGTCGATGCGCATCGCTTATAAAAATCATTGGGAGCTTGTGCTTCGCCTGCACCCTAGTTCTGCCGATTTTTCGAAAAAATCGATAAGACAGTCTACCAAGAAACAGTTGAAAATACGAAGAGGCCAGCTGTTAAGGTGCATAGGAGAGAAGGGGTGCAATACACCCACTTACGAAGACCGGCAGACATGTGCGTACACCAGATATGTGTGTAGTGTGTGTGTGTGTGTGTGTGTGTCCGTCGGCCAGAGTCATTCACCATACTTCTCGTCTACATTCATCCCTTATTATCTAATTATACATAAGCCATCAAAGACATTTCGCGTGTTAGGTATATTATCCAAGTTGAGAGACGTGAGAGTAGCGTGCTGCTTATACAAGAGGTGAGGAAGCGAGTGAGGGTAAAAAGAGATAAAAGTTAGTGTGTGTGTGTGAGTGAGGTTCGCGGCCGCCGACAACTGAGGGGCGAGACTGGGTTACTGGGAGAGAAAGCTCTGGCGCGAGACTTAGTGTGCGATAGTCCACGGTGTGAGGGGTGCGCTGTGTACCGCTCCCCGGCCCTCTCTGTTGTATTACCGCTTACACCACACCCACTCTCACTTGAATTCATGGAGAATAACCTCATTTTTAGTGTGTAGAAGGAATTTATCTAAGTGTCACGAGTGAATCTGCCGACGGGTGTTGGAAATTAGTGAGATTTGAGGCAGTTTTGCCTTAGTGTTGGCTGGCTCGCGACTGGACCACTCGTCCGGATACTTCAGTCTGGGCTCTTGGCACTGATTTCGGTATCGGTTCCCAGCGCCCACTTATATATTTGAATGTGAATTGTAGTGTTTTATCCATAAATAAAATACAAAAGTAACAAAACTAAGAGAAGATACGGAAATCTGCAACAGTTTGCATAATAGAATTTACAAAGAGAACGTACGTTTAACGGTGTCCGATTCCGTCCCCTGTTATTCCCGGCACGAAGTGGTCTGGCATCGGCGACGACTTTGTCCTCTACCTCCGACGACAGGTGGGATTTTCAATTATCTTATTTCCCAACTATATGAGCATTCCTGTAAAGGATTATGTTGAAGGAATACTGTAATCCTGGCAGGTGTCCAGAGGTGCCGGGTGCTGCTGCACAGTTGCTGCTCCTGCTGCTGGCCGCTCTACCACTGTAATGATAAATATAACCTACATCTGCACATATTACTAATTTACATGTGTCGTTTTCCAGTTCTTCTCTTCGAATTCTCTTCAAATTGCCAGTGGTCGAAATACCCAAAACGCTCGTTGATACAAGAGTTAATGCGACCGTTTTGGTCGTGTGGTAAGACATCTTGTTGTACTATATTTTTGATATTTGGAAAAGGTTGTGGATGAAGCGGTATGTCGAAATGATATGGTATTGAAGCAGTGGTTGTCATGTAATGCTGATGACCCCAGCGGCTGCAGGTGAGCCGACGGCAAAGCCAGAGTTCATCTGCGCTAGAGGATTGGGTCACGTGACTCCGTAACCTTGTAATATACTCGTCAGTGGGGTTTGCATTTAACTAATTGGCACACGGCAATGACCATTGCCATGACACCGATGACCTGAGTTGTCTTGGGGAGCTCTGTACAAGGGCTGGTTTTAAGTGATGAGGAGAAAACTTGAGCTATCAGTAGGTTCTTATGAATTACTTTTGATTTTGTTCAAGAAGATTGAGAGGTGGTTCTGAGTTGAGGCAGGGTATCGAGCCACATCTCATAATATAAATATAACGGTGCTGTACAGGTTTTACCTTTAGTTATCAATATTGAGTTTAATGAAGTTTTTATGTTATTACAGACTTGAAACTTCAGCATCTACGGCTTTATAATTTACTTTGTGATCAAATGTGGCATTGAACAAAAAAATAGTTTTCCGTAATCTTTATTTGGAATAATGCAGTATGAGCCGTTCCTCCTAAAATAACGATTACCGTACATTCAAGTATATCTTGGTAGACAAAATTTTGGCACAGAACTAACTACCTACTTACTTGCATAGTTTCTCCTTATTGTCGCCCGAAAGCATAGCGTTATATTTTAGTGGCATAGTGATATGACACTCTTGTGTCAACATTATTTTAATGACTATTGGTACTTTAACTAGTTTCTTCCTGAATTTTTCGTCATCTGTATTATATTATTTTTTATATTGTTGTCATTAGTAATAACTATAAACATTAAAACTTTTAAAATGTCGAGTGTTCAATAATAATATTTGTGCTATATTTATAATTTCCATGGTAAACGTTTATACGGTATATGTGACTGCTTTCTGTGTTCCACACTGTTATATATATATATATATATATATATATATATATATATATATATATATATATATATATATATATATATACCAGTATATATACTGTATATATAATGTGTTGAAATATAGACATGCTTCGCTCACACGATTTGCTTTGTTTTTCATCTGTGATCTACACCCTTTATGCCACTTGTTATCTTCGTGATCTACAGATACACTGATATTTACATAAAAATGATCCATCAAATTTTAAGGATAGCAAGGACAAATTGTGCGCATGGCACCGCTAGCCTAGTTGTGCAGTATCTGCATGTCAGTTTGCGTAATGTTAGTTCAGTGACACTCTGATATAGCCCATTATTCATAACGTCAACAAATTTTTTATGCATTATACATAAACGTAAGGAATAATTTATAAAATATGAGTACAATTAATCGATGATGTTCAAAATCGCGTGCAGATACTGTGCAAATGTGCGCGGATCAGGTTTGCGCAGTTGAACTGCGCAGGCCTGCACATGCGCTCTTGAACCTACCTCTTGCTGCTCATGCAGTCGCTGATTGTAGATATTCATCACTACTGTACCTGTTTGGCATGTGGACTTACTGGTCAGAAGTCTACCCATACGCTGACGACATCCGCAGCGCAGTCATGGACCCACATCTTGTAGGCCCTGGTACGGCTTTTGTGTTTGTACATCCTCTAATATGTACTTCACAAAATTCACAAAATTATCTGCTGCTTTTGATGTTAAACCCCTATTTGACCAAGTTTGGAGATACAGTTTAATTGGACGATACATTTCATTGGGCATCATTAGTACGAAATATTTTGTCCTTATATGCCAATTTCTTACAGCTTCTGTGGATGTGAAATAACTAGGAGAATTTATACATTCTTATTAAGTTCTTCAGATAGTAATTGTCAAGTGTAACAATCGTGGTGATAGAGGTCTACAAGGGAAACCAGATATTTGATGAAAGGAAATTTTAAATTTACTGAATCTTATACGACATATGACCTAAGGAATTTATTAAAATACAGTACTGTATATATTATTTGCAGAGGAGGTACTGTTATTAAGCGTTTATAATAATTTAAACATGGACAACCAATTTAGGCATTATAAGCTAGATATAACCACTCAAGCTGTAACGCAATTATAGACTTAGTCTAAACAATTACTATTGTACCTTTCAGGGCAACTAGCGCTTAACTGTTGAGCTAAAACTCGATTATACGTAACAGATTATATGTTTCAGGGTAACTGGCAGGCTGGTACAAAGTGGTCAATATTTGTGCTGTGCTTTGATCGATAGGAGAAAATACGTTCTGTTATTTTGTTGGGCGTCTCATTATTTTGCCTCGGTTTCAAATTTTTATTATCCATTAATCGTATTATCTTCATTGTTAAAATGTTAATGAAGCATTTACCACGAAGAAGGATTAGAGTTGTACAGTTACACGAGCAGTGTGCACATTATGTACCCCCCAAAAAAGAAAAGTTTGTATTATGTACAATGTATTCCTTAGTTATTACCCAATAGTTACTATTTTTACCGTAGGCTTACATATTTTCCCCCTTTTCGAAATTTTCGTAAGACTAAGCAAGAAGTTAATTTTGTAAGTTTTTAAACATATTGTAATGATAGTTATTATTGAAAGGAAATTTCAAATAACCAAAATAACATTCTCCTTATTTTTCTGTGTTATAACACTTGGCATGTTCCGTATAACTGACTTTCTGAGCTTGGGATATTTTATGCCATGTGATTCAGTTGTATAATAATTAGTAACGCAAGTTGTGTCAAGTCTTTCAGCCTAGGCAATGCTTTTTCCTTTCAGCTTCTATTCTTTACTTAATATTATTTTCGTCCTCTTTAACCTAATATTACTTTGTCATTGTTTCTCATTTTGTTCTTAAAAGAATATTATGTTCACTTGAATGGAGGTTAATGTAATAAATGTATTTTACCTTTTGTATCACCTTATGTTAATGTTTGTTCATTATTATCATAATTTCGTTTTTCTACATAAATTTAGTTTTAGTATTTTTCATAGTAACTGTCCGTCATTGGTACGATTGTGTGTTGTTTCTCGTAATTTGATTCCGCTGAATAACCTATGGCAGCGGCTTTCACTCACCTTTTTCGTAAATACCGAGATATTGCTCTCATATTACTGCCAAATCCTTCCCATATGGCTCCAATGTTGTTTCTATATTATTCCGGTATTATTTCGTCTGTTAGCTTATCCCTGTTGTTTTATTTATCTAGGACGTTTTTACTCATCTGTAGGCATACAATAATAATTTTTTCTGTCTTAGAAAGCCTAATATTATTGCAAGCTCCATTACTTTTAATTTAAAATGATTTAGTGTGTTAGGCCCAAATCATAATATAAAAATATTGTTTCAGTTGATAGTATTTTGTTTATCGAATTTTCATTTCATGTTATACTAAATTAATGTACGATCTTTTATCGTTAGTTTTATTAATAATTTATTAGATGATACTGGTAATGATAAGTAGAAATATTAACGATAATATGGTAATTTTAATAATAATCAAATTATTGTTTACTAATGCTGTAATAATAATAATAATAATAAGAAGAAGAAGAAGAAATCCGTAGGAGCCGTGATAAGGATTCGAACCTATGAGCTGGATATTCCCAAGTACATGCCCCAGACCACTAGGCTTATTATTTTGTGTTATTAGCAATTGTATTATTACCCTTGGATTATTGATGCTTTTACCACAGGAAAATAGTAAGAAAATGGACGATCAGAGGGATTTGGGTAGAAGCGCAGGAATGGAGTACCAAACTCAAGGTCGCCTCGGTGTGGTCTTAGGCTCACAAATAATCCCCGAGACGCTTAATGATTGGCTGTCTGTGGAATGGGCGCTTAGTTATTGGCTGTCGCTTATCCCCCAGTCATGCCCAGTACACCTAGATAATGAATGGTTGGTTGGGATGTCGTCTGGTGAGGAACACCCGGCATTTTGTATCGAACAATTGTTTTCTGTAAGTGCTCTCCGTGTACATGAGTGTAAAACAATGCAATTTGTAAGCAAAGTGAAGATGGTGAAGCAAAACACCAGACAGGTTTACAAACCTTCAAAAGTGCATTTCAAAATATGAACACGTAAATAAAAAGTTACAGTGAAGGATTGGAGAAATATGTGGGTGACATGCAGCCAAAATGAGATTAAGTAGCATGTTTTTATAGGTATCAGTTGCGCGTTAAATTAGGCGTATCCTAGTTGATTTTTTTTGTTAATAACTAACAAGGCCGAGACAAAATTAAAACACTTTATTTGAAGAACATTGAAAGGCAAAACATCAAATGAAAACAGTGTACACCTGCTATTTTCATGTGAAAACATGCAGCCTAAACAGGATGGAACTGACTAGCTACCTCTCCTCTGTGCACCTAGCAGTAATTGGTGACCTTGATGTAATGTAAAACGATTGCCTGAGTGTGTTCTGGGAAAACATGGCATTTAATAAAGTAACCAATTCCAGTGCATGCGCCAAAACCAAAATTCAAACTTAAAACAGGCGATGAGTCACAATAACGTGGCTAAAGTATATTGACCAGACCACACACTAGAAGGTGAAGGGACGAAGACGTTTCGGTCCGTCCTGGACCATTCTCAAGTGGATTGTCATGAGACCATTCTCACAATCGACTTGAGAATGTTCCAGGACGGACCGAAACGTCGTCGTCCCTTCACCTTGTAGTGTGTGGTCTGGTCTTCAAACTTAAACTAAAATATGTTACTGGTTGTGACATAGCCAATTCGAACGAACGCTCGAATTGGAGACTTTGTGGATCACAAACAGAGGAAGAGAAACCCGATTGCCATGAGAAGAAGAGCTTCTTGAACAATATCACAACGAAAGAAGACAACATGCGAAACAGAGAAGTAAAGAGCCCAGGAACATTGCAACAAATAAAAATAGAAGACATAGAATAACATATGGCTACTGAGAATCATAATATAAAAAGTAAAGCCTTAAGAACGATAAATCATAAATGTAAAGCACTGGAATACTCTAAATATAATCAGAGGAAGTCATTTGATCGCATTGAACAATAAAATTAACAAAGAAGTGTTTATAAAATAATAGAACAAAAATAATAATAAAATATTGTATCACAATAAATATACAAAGAATAATAAAATAATTCTACATAGAATTATTAGAGCGAAGAAGCAGTCATATAATTGATCAAAAGTGTTCAGCAAACAATAATATACTGTATAAAGCAAAACTCACAGAACATAAATAATCGAACATTTAGAACAACAGGCCAGCATTAGAATATCCGGAAAATTAAATACAGTATAAAAAATAATAGAAGGTAGGGAACAATAAACTGAATAACAATATACCAAACAACAGAACATAATTCTTGAACATATATAACATTATAACACATATAATAATGCTAGAACATATAGCTAGAATAGTAGAACATAGGCTACACAATAGCAGACCACATTGTATGCTAGAATATACAGAAAAGTAAAAAATATATAATATATAATATAACACATGATGCTGGAACATAAAGAACAGTAGTTCTCGTAGAATGCAGATACACACGTTAATAGTAGAACCAATTGGATGCTAGAACAAACAGCATAATATAACACAGGATTCTAGAATATACAGTTGTCCATATAAGATGTTAGAGCACGTAAAACAATTGATCATATTGGTTTTCAGAGCAAGAGTGCATAAAAGGAGTTGAATAGCATATGCAATAATTAGAAAAGAAAATTTGTCTAAGATACATAAGCTAGGCTTTGGCTGTGTTAAAGCTATGGCATAATATAAATGAAATACATAGAACGCAAAAAGATACAGAGTATCAATTGATCACAATACATTGAGACATGATTTTTTTTATATATATGCACAGTAACAGCAGGCCTATACCTAGATCATACCTGGAGTGGGTTCTGGAAGTTTTTCTGTTGCCCAATCCCGGCCTGGGACCAGGCTTGACCTGTGATAACTTGGACCAACAGACTGTTCGTTAGTGCGACCCTCAGACCTGCATATTCACTACAACCTGGTTGGTCTGGTGCTTCTTGTAGAAACGTCTAATTTCTTGTTGCTTTAAGTCCACTTTTGTTCCAGCAGTGTTTCTTATGCTTGCCGGAAGAGTATTGAATAGCTGTGGCCTATGATATTTCACATAAGAAAACACTAGATGTCAGTGGCTAGAACATGATAACATCAAAGAATGATTGAACGTACATAAACCGAAAAAATGTTACTAGTTTGCTAAAACACATTGAGAGCAAAGGTAAAGGGTTAAAGAACACAAAGTATAAGACAAGCAACTCTAAATGAAGCGGAAAACAGAGAACCTCAAAAACTATCATGCATACGAACAACGAAAGCACAAGTTGTCAATAATTTGGAACACTTGCCCTCTTACTGAACACGCTACATTATTACGCTATCGACACCTAAGTAAAAATAGCGGTGGTTTAGTGGTATTAATGTCACCGCACTAGTGTCACTTCTTTGAACTAATTAGTATCGGCTCCGGTAGGTTGGCACAGCAAACAGAACACTCTGTAACACAGCAAGCAGAACACTCGGTAACACAGCAAGCAGAACACTCGGTAACACAGCAAGCAGAACACTCTGTAACACAGGAAGCAGAACACTCTGTAACACAGGAAGCAAACACTCTGTAACACAGCAAGCAGAGCACACTGTAACACAGCAAGCAGAACACTCGGTAACACAGCAAGCAGAACACTCGGTAACACAGCAAGCAGAACACTCTGTAACACAGCAAGCAGAACACTCTGTAACACAGGAAGCAAACACTCTGTAACACAGCAAGCAGAGCACACTGTAACACAGCAAGCAGAACACTCGGTAACACAGAAAGCAAAACACTCGATAACACAGCACGCAGAACACTCTGTAACACAGCAAGCAGAACACTCGATAACACAGCAAGCAGAACACTCTGTAACACAGCAAGCAGAACACTCGGTAACACAGGAAGCAAACACTCTGTAACACAGCAAGCAGAACACTCGATAACACAGCAAGCAGAACACTCGATAACACAGCCAGCAGAACACTCGGTAACACAGCACGCAGAACACTGTAACACAGCAAGCAGAGCACTCGATAACACAGCAAGCAGAACACTCGGTAACACAGCAAGAAGAACACTCTGTAACACAGCAAGCAGAACACTCGGTAACACAGCAAGCAGAACACTCGGTAACACAGCAAGCAGAACACTCGGTAACACAGCACGCAGAACACTCTGTAGCACAGCAAGCAGAACACTCGATAACACAGCAAGCAGAACACTCGGTAACACAGCAAGCAGAACACTGTAGCACAGCAAGCAGAACACTCGATAACACAGCAAGCAGAACACTCGGTAACACAGCACGCAGAACACTGTAGCACAGCAAGCAGAACACTCGATAACACAGCAAGCAGAACACTCGATAACACAGCAAGCAGAACACTCTGTAACACAGCAAGCAGAGCACTGAAACACAAGTAGGACTCAGTCAACATACAGAAGAGCACCGAGAATGCGGAGGAATATAGCAATAAACAAATACATAATATAGTAGAGCATTCATAAAAACCATAGGCTAGAATAGAAAAGGTGTTGTAATGTAAATATTTGCTTGATATAGGCGAATATAGGCTTACAGAATAATAGTGCAAAGTATGAAATAATAAAATAGAACCTTAGAAAAAACTTAAGATGGTAAAACCATCTTTGGAACAATGCTATTACTCTATAACCTGTCTCGAATTAACGAAACGTTGAGCGAAGATCTACGGAGATTAATGAGGCCTCACGGGATTTACTCATGTAGGCGGTAAGTTAATTGCAACATTTCACTGCGGACGGGCGATGTCTAATTGCATCGTCCTCTTCCATTGTCGTTCGGATTGAGGGAAAAGGGAAGAGTTGTTGGTCCAGTGTCGGGGTTCATTATCCTGCCAAAATGTGATATAAATCCAGGTCATGTTCAGGATTAACGGTGTCCGAGATTGCAGTCTGATTTCTTCCCTACCATCCTTAGCATCCTATCCTCATCCCAGCCATTCTACACATCCCTTCCCCTCTACCCCCAACTTTCACCCGCTCCAAACCTTCCCCATTTCACCATCCGCCTTATCCTTCATCACTATTCAATTTTCCCATCCACCCCAACTATTTTCCCCATCATCTATCTTATCTCTCCCATCACGCCTCCCAGCATCCATTGGACCCTCTAACACCCCCACATGCCTCTCATTAAACCAGCATATTGCCAATCAATTTTTTAAAGCATTGTACGGTTGTGTACCTCGAGCGATAACTTATCTTACTCGAAATCAGTTGACGTCAGTGGAGGGAGAACACAAGTTTAGATCGTCGGTGGATGGAGGAGACTGGCAAAGGACGTCAATGGATGGAAAAACACTGGCTAAGGACGTCAGTGGAAAGAGAACACTGGCTAAGGACGTCAGTGGATGGAAGACACTGGCTAAGGACGTCAGTGGATGGAAGACACTGGCTAAGGACGTCAGTGGAGGGAGAACACAGGTTTAGGACGTCAGTGGATGGAGAACACAGGTTTAGGACGTCAGTGGATGGAGAACACAGGTTTAGGACGTCAGTGGATGGAGAACACAGGTTTAGGACGTCAGTGGATGGAGAACACAGGTTTAGGACGTCAGTGGATGGAGAATACAGGTTTAGAACGTCAGTGGAGGGAGGAGACAGGCTTAGCCTAAAGAGACACCATTGAATGTAAATAGACATAATTTAAAAGATTGGTAATGGGTTTCCTAACTACATCAACGAGCTAAGCTGACATTAGCAAGGCTCTTAGCTGTGAGCTTAAACGTTCAATTATTCATAAGAAGACGTAGAATTATATATATATTTTTAAATTACAACCATAATGTTATTGTCTAAATCATATATTAATTACACAGATACTTGCTTAATTTTGTCTCATTTTGATCACAGAACATTCAAACTGTGACCTAATTCCAACATGACGCATATTGCTCACCAGCAAACCATCTCTCTATTAGAAATTCCTAAATGATATAAATTCTCTAGAGAGGGGTGTCATTGTTAACAAGATCCTTTATTCTCTGCAAATAAAGGTTTCCCAAGACGTAAGAAGAGTTTGATCTCGAGTCTGATTGGAATTCTCTTGGAACTGAGGTCTAGCGATTAGTAGATACCAATCCCATTTAACATTAAGAAATGTTAACATAACGTTAACATTTCATGTATTAAAATAATATTTTAAAGAGCGAAAATAAAGCAACTTGTATTTCGTTGCTGATGAAAAAGTAGTGAAGGTACACATAAAGTATATCTACATGCTTAATATACTGAATAAAAACAATAAAGCAGTATTGCCTTTCTGGTAACTGAAGAAACAGCCAGCCAGACATAGGAACTTTGTTATGGTAATTGATATATCGCAACGGCTAGGGATGCTTGAACGGGGGGGGGGGGGTCAATATTAAATGCATATTAATACTGTATACGCTTTAAAACATCTAAAATATTCTTACAGTGTTGAGAGAACTCTAACTTTCACTTTCCACTTTGTGTGTAGATTAGTGTTGCCAAAATTAATTTGGGTAATGATGTCATTATCTTGTGCAGTAGTAGATCCTGGTGTCGGGAGGTCGTGATGATGGTGGAAGCGATAGTGTTGATGATGGTGGCAGTAATGGTATTAAGGGTTATAGTACTGGCAGTGGTGTAGTTATGCTTGTGGTAGTAACTAGTGGTGATAATAGGATTGTTATTTGTGGTAGTGGTAGCAGTAGCAGTGAATGTTGTGGTTAATAAGGTTGTTATAGCAGTAGTATTTCGTACTTTTCACAGTCCATGGACATTTAAGGGCCGTTATGTTGGCACGTTTGTAGTCGAGCGCTCTAAATGCTCAAACCTGAGCTTATCTTGCTTACTCCCGAACCCGTGCTTATGAATAGTACTGTACATCACAGTTTGACGTATAATTTCCCTAAGGCAAAAACTGATGTTCTAAAAATGGTAGCGGCTTGCGAAACTTATGTGATGTCCCGTTTTCTGCTCGTGGTCTTCGGGTAGGTCTTTGGGCAATTTAGTACAACAGTTGAGTGACGTTGGGAACGCTCGGGAGAATGGGGCTGTACGCCCATGGCTGTTAACATATGAAGTTCGTCCATACCGCCCTCAGATTGGCTTCACTGCCACGCGAAATAGGGAAACGCCTCGGAAAATTTAACTCGCAATTTGAACCGGACGAGCGGAATAGAAGATTGTGATTTGGGAAATAGACTTGAGACTATGTTGTGGTAATAGAGCGCTAAGGACGTTTAGTTTGGACCATGTTAGGGCAACGGGGAAGGTATGGGCTAGATATATGGGTCGAGCAATGTCGCAGCTATGGAGGGACAGAAATGTTTCCTTTGGACCAATTTCCAGAGCAGAGAGGAATAGACTTGTGGTTTGGGCTGTGTTGTGGCAACGGTATACGATAGTGATGTGTATTTGAAGATTTAAATAAATAATAGCGAATTCTGCAATGAATCGAACTAGAGATTGCGTTACAATTATTATTATTATTATTAATATTATTACAATGATATTATTATTATTATTACCATTATTATGTCCATAAACTACAACAAGTTAGATTACTACGCGTCTATTTATTCTTTATTCTTTTTTTGTTTGTTGAGTTACTATTTACCGTTTCACAAATTGTTCTAAAGTTTCGACCTGGCCTATATTTACCGTAGGCCGTGCTTTAACACACACACACACACACACACACACACACACACACATGTATAATGTAATATACTGTATATATGATATAATATAATATATATATATAGATATATATATTATATATTATAATATATATATATAATATATATATATATATATATATATGACAGTGTCAGACCACGAAGGAAGAATTGTAACAGGAATTTCCTTAAGTACTTCGTATTAATAATATATCTTCAGAAGGAATTCCTTCTGAAGATGTAGCAGCCGCAATTGTAGTAACTAATAGGAATATAAGTCAACTCGTAATGTCCTCTTGCACTTAATTTAGTCCAAGAGGTAAGGAAAGGGTAAATGAAGGTTGGTAAGAGAGATAGCTATTAAAAGCAATTAAGTGAATATTGTAAAAAGTCCTCGTAAAGTAGTAGGTAAACAGATGTGGTTACTAAGTTAGAAAGGTTTGACATTCTAAATACAGTCCGTGGGAGGTGTTATTTAGGTTAATATTCTTCCTTCCACCTTACTACCCCTACGGGATGAAAACTTGAAGGCTTTATGTAAGGGAGCGACGTATATTTAGTTGCCATGAAGAATACAGGTTACTATATGTGTGGTGCGTTAGGCTTTTATTCGCTGAAGCCTGGAGATGTGCAAGTTTTATGGTCCTTGCGAGAGAGTTAACTTCGGAACCGGTTATTGCTATTTCCCAATATGGCATAGGCGCGTATCTCTGACGGCTCTTTTGGATATTACTCATCGCAGTTTTGTGCGTATTTTGTTTTATGGATATAAGAAGTACATTTGCCGGGAAAGCTCCAACTTAGCGGATGGACAGACAGTTAAATTTGACTTTTGACGGATATTGTTGAAGGGTAGGGATTTATATTTTGATCGGGAGGGTGCCTCGTGTAGTTTGTTAGCTACATGTTTAAATTATCTGGATGCTGTAGGGTTGTGTTTTCGTTACTCTCACTCTAGTGTATCATGACCTGATCAGATATCAGATTGATATCAGCCTAACCAAACATCAGGATAACACAATTGATATATTCAACCCTACTATGACCTTGCTGGATCTTAGCGTAATATTAACTGACATTGCCAAACATTGCCAAACATAAACTGTATTGATATAAACGTACTCTAACTTAGCCTGATCCTAGCTTACTTGACCTTAGCCTAGCAAAAAATTAATAACCTTTAGAGCCCTAGAATTTCCTACCAAGCCTAATACTTGCCTAACCTTAACCTAACCTTAGCCAAAGCAAAACATTAACTGTGCGAAAATTTAAACTAGACTTTGACCTAACTTTTTCAAACCTGACTCACCACATTCGAAACCTGTTTGGCTTGGTTTGGCATATGATACAATTATGGATATCACATTCTCGAGTTTGTCAAACCGACACACCAGGGAACATACATGTACACTCAAAGAACAATAGCTGGTGATAGTCTCAGTTTGAGGACATATGGAATGGGTAGGCCTGTATACCCAAATAATACTCAATACATCCAGAAGGGAAAGTTACGCCTTCCTCTGTAAGTTGCTTGGGATTGTTGAACCCAGTTCGTGACGTGCCACGGGGAGGGGAGTAGTGTGGGGGGGGGGGGGGGGATGGCACTCGGCACCTACCCTGTTGGTTCCCAGCTGATCGATCATCTGCTGGAGGGACAGACGGACGGACCCACCAACAGTGGCACGCACGAACGCGCGCCATAGTGCCAACTCGTTCAGTATTTAGCTTATTTGATCCAAACTCCACCTCGCTCCGAGCCCAGACCTTGCCTATCTCTCTACACCCCCTTGCCTGATGTAATTGTCATGAAACGGTTTGTGTTTTATAAAGGAATACGCTTAGCGTAATAATACCCAGTAGTTGTAATATTACTGACATCTACATGTAGATAATAATGAGCTCGTGTGAGCGTTTTCCACTCGTGGTCAACATTTTTACATTATTCATCAAGCGTTAATTTCTTCATATAGTAATACCTTATAGTATAGTAATACCTTATAGTATAGTAATACGGCCCAGACGGTATTACTATACGTTTACTCAAGTCCATGCTATATATATATATATGTGGGTGTGTGTGTGTGTGTGTGTGTGTGTGTGTGTGTGTGTGTGTGTGTTGTGTGTGTNTTGAAACGAAAGATTGGTTTGTAGGACTGGAAATGTGATTTGAGGGATGACTGTGGCACGACGCGAGGTTAAAGGAATTTTTTAAAACGACAAGGTTCCACAGAGAGTGTTAAAGGTTATCATGACTATGAAATTCAACTTTCATCTGTTTAATTATAGCATTCAATCTCTGTCTCTCTCTGCCTCCCTCTCTCTCTCTCTCTCTCCTCTCTCTCTCTCTCTCTCTCTCTCTCTCTCTCTCTCTCTCTCTGCTCTCTCTCTCTCCCTCTCTCTCTCACACACACACACACATTTTCATCATCACAGCACTAAAACTTTTCCACATTTGCGCCACGACCCAGACACACTCCAACAGAAGCTGGGTCAAGGCTTAAAGCACTCGCTCTCTATTGTTAGGTTATATTGAGCAGACACTATTAATAGTCCAGCCTGTGATCCATCATCACACCTAACAACTAGTAACCCAGCCTGTGATCCTCATCACACTACAACTAGTAACCAGCCTTGTGATCCATCATCACACTAACAACTAATAACCCAGCCTGTGATCATCATCACACTAACAACTAGTAACCCAGCCTGTGATCCATCATCACACTAACAACTAGTAACCCAGCCTTGTGATCCATCATCACACTAACAACTAATAACCCAGCCTGTGATCCATCATCACACTAACAACTTGTAAACCAGCCTGTGATCCATCATCACAGTAACAACTTGTAACCCAGCCTGTGATCCATCATCACACTAACAACTAGTAACCCAGCCTGTGATCCATCATCACACTAACAACTAGTAACCCAGCCTGTGATCCATCATCACACTAACAACTTGTAACCCAGCCTGTGATCCATCATCACACTAACAACTAGTAACCCAGCCTGTGCCATCATCACACTAACACTAGTAACCCAGCCTGTGATCCATCATCACACTAACAAACTGTAACCCAGCCTGTGATCCATCATCACACTAACAACTAGTAACCCATCCTGTGATCCATCATCACACTAACAACTAGTAACCCAGCCTGTGATCCATCATCACACTAACAACTTGTAACCCAGCCTGTGATCCATCATCACACTAACAACTTGTAACCCAGCCTGTGATCCATCATCACACTAACAACTAGTAACCCAGCCTGTGATCCATCATCACACTAACAACTAGTACCAGCCTGTGATCCATCATCACACTAACACTAGTAACCCAGCCTGTGATCCATCATCACACTAACAACTTGTAATCCAGCCTGTGATCCATCATCACACTAACAACTTGTAAGCCAGCCTGTGATCCATCATCACAACTAAAAACTTGTAATCCAGCCTGTGATCCATCATCACACTAACAACTTGTAAGCCAGCCTGTGATCCATCATCACACTAACAACTTGTAAGCCAGCCTGTGATCCATCATCACACTAACAACTAGTAACCCAGCCTGTGACCCATCATCACACTAACAACTTGTAATCCAGCTTGATTCATCAATCCATACATTAACAACATGCAACCCTTGCTGCAATCCTTCGACACTAACAAGAAACAGAGCGCTAAATGACAATATCGCTCTTAATTAGAAAGCAATGTCTTTTAAATCATTTGCTAAACTGAACAGTTAAGAAATTCAATTATCTCTGAATCATATTTCGCTCATATTTTGTTCAATAATTTCCCCCAAGCATCGTTGCCGTCCCTCATTAGCTGAAGTCGAAAAGGACAAGATAGACACAATCTGTAGAGCGGCTTAGAGAATTTGTACCAATAACAACCACAACAACTCCACGAATTCCGTGTTTTAAAAGTTGTCTCAAGTGTTACCATCCAGGAGATGAAAGCACTTGTTGTAAGAGCGTGGTAAAAGTCCAGTTCATAATACCACGTTCATTAGCAGAGTTGCAACACCAATCGAAGTCAAAAGCGATGTTTATTGACAACGGAATCCATCGATAAGGAAACCTTTGCTAATGGTTGTCGTTCGAGGCGCACGAGAATAAACAACGTTATTAACTAACTTAAATTGCAAACAGCAGCCATAGCTTTACATTACGTACCAATAATGATGATTCGATGATCATGCGCGATGATTCGGGCCAATACAACAGCAAGAACATTGGTTATAATCTACCATCTAGTATCCTTTTGCAAGTGATCCCCCTGACCTGTCCCCTTTCTGTGATCACCAGTCTGTCTTTCCCTTTCAGATCTTGAAGACCTTAACGGTAAGTATCGGAAATTACAGCCCTTGATGTTAAGTATGGTTGGGTAACCTGTAGCCCTTGTCATTGTCACGAGAACCTGCTAACCCTCCAGGTTATGTGTCACTAGAACCTGCAACCCTCCAGGTTATGTGTCACGAGAACCTGCAACCCTCCAGGTTATGTGTCACGAGAACCTGCAACCCTCCAGGTTATGTGTCACGAGAACCTGCAACCCTCCAGGTTATGTGTCACGAGAACCTGCAACCCTCCAGGTTATGTGTCACGAGAACCTGCAACCCTCCAGGTTATGTGTCACGAGAACCTGCAACCCTCCAGGTTATGTGTCACTAGAACCTGCAACCCTCCAGGTTATGTGTCACTAGAACCTGTCATGAGAATCTGCCACCCTTCAGGTTAAGTCATGTTAACCTTGCCATAGTTAAAAGACAATATGTTCATGTTAGGAACAATTTAAAATTACTCTTAATTATCCAATCATAGTGACACTGAAAATATAGTTGCTTAAAATCTGCCCAAATTCAGAAGCAAACATAGCAGTCTTTGATTAGTGATTAGTTATTCAGATGAATTTATGATTGGCGAAGCTCTTCACTTACTATTCCGTAAACAAATGCAACTTTTTGCTTAACCAGAAACATACAAAACGAACCCATGTAACCCATTGAGGCTGATGCATAGAAAGTCGCAATATTGCGGGGGCTTAAAACTATTTACAAATACATCGTATTTTTAACGGATTGGTCGATACCTTATAAAAATGTACCGTACCTGGCGAGAGGAAGGGTTCACCTCAAGTTGGTTCACCTCTGGAGTAAACCCCACTCTCTCGGATGGCCTCGTTTCATCTCCTGGACAAGGGAGCTTTGCAACTCATCTCTAATCTCGACTCGATAAGACTTATCAATCCATCCAGGAAAACCTTCACCATCAGAGAGATGTCGATGACCTATGCAAGAGCCAAGGTCAATATTCTCGCCGCTTTTAGGTATCTTAAAGTCAGGTACAATCAGAAGACAAATATTACCAAATAAGATTAACTACTGACAGTTTCGACTTGACAATACATTTCTAAAGCACATCTCTAACGATGGTTAGGCTTACCATATATCAGATGTGATGAAATATTTGAGATTGTGAAGGGAAGGGAACTATCAGAGAAAAAGCGCCAAATCATTACGACTATATAGCACTGGGAAGGGATCAGGATAAGGATTTGGGATGGGACGGGGGAAGGGATGGTACCCAACCATTTGGACGGTCGGGGATTGAACGCCGACCTGCATGAGGCGAGACCGTTTGTCTTCACATACTACCTATTTTCTCCTATGGCGGGGACAGGAAGCCTGTGCTTAAGCTTATCGAGGTCCCCACTAGGGCCTAGGTATGTCCTTCCGTTGGCTGCAACCCACAACAGTTGCCTAACGCCCAGGTACCTTCTTAATACTAGGTGAACGGAGGCATCAGATGAAAGTAAACGTGCCAACCCATTTGTCTCGCCGGGGCAGCGAACCCGGGATCATTGATTGAGTCGAGGACGTAGACACTACTTCACTACAGAACCCATATGTAAACATATGGGTTTACAGTTTACAGTACACGCCTGTGTACTAATGTACACAGGCGTTTTCCTCTGTAAACATTTCCAGTTCTAAAATACATCGGAGCAATACAAACGCTCAAATGATCTAGTTTGAAATATATCC
>WNGS01169498.1:10861663-10886648 GCA_020271785.1 Procambarus virginalis
CACACACACACACACACACACACACACACACACACACACACACACACACACACACACACACACACGGGAATCGACAAAAATGAAATAGGAATCGACAGGGTTGATAAAGACAGGCTGTTTAACACAAGGGGCACACGCACTAGGGGACCACAGGTGGAAACTGAGTGCCCAAATGAGCCACAGAGATATTAGAAAGAACTTTTTTAGTGTCAGAGTGGTTGACAAATGGAATGCATTAGGAAGCGATGTGGTGGAGGCTGACTCCATACACAGTTTCAAGTGTAGATATGATAGAGCCCATTAGGCTCAGGAAACTGTACACCTGTTGATTGACGTTGAGAGGCGGGACCAAAGAGCCAGAGCTCTACCCCCGCAAGCACAACTAGGTGAGTACACACACACACACACACACACACACACACACACACCACACACACACACACACAACACACACACACACACACACACACACACACCACAGGATTAGATGCAACAGAGCTAGGAACATACATACACGCCAAGTATACCCATTAAAACTTGTCAAAACTACCTTTATCATATTATATTTACTCTTTCGAATATCAGACAACCCCGTCGTTTTTACTAAAGGAAACTATAAAGGGACAAACGACAGCTGAATAAAAGATGGATGAGGATAAAAGTAAAGGTGAGAAGGATGCAAATTATGGTAATGTCAATCTCAATTCTTATACATTCTTTCTATTATGTTAAAATTATTTTGGCAATATTTCAATCGCCCAGATCTACCTAGACCAATGGATTTGAGAGAGAGAGAGAGAGAGAGGGAGAGAGAGAGAGAGAGAGAGAGAGAGAGAGAGAGAGAGAGAGAGAGAGAGAGAGAGAGAGAGAGAGAGAGAGAGAGAGAGAGAGAGAGAGAGAAATGAAACAAAAAACGCGAAAAAAATGGATAAATATGGTAGCAACCTATTAAGAGAGGACACGAGGAATCCTATTGGTCTGGACGAAGAGGTGTTGCTAAACAGGTTATGAATGAGCTGCAGGCAAGAGGATTGAGCGTAGTTGGTGCAGGCAGCGCCAGTGAAGGTGATGGCGAGGTATAGGACAAGTCTGGACACATGGCAAGACGAAGAAAGGAGTCAAGTCAGTTCAAACAGCTTAAGTGGATGTGAAGGGTGATGGTTCGTGGGGGAGAAAGATGAGGTGTGGGAAAAGGAAGGTTTAGCAGGTAAAGAGGGTAGACCCAGAATAGGGGGAGAAAAGATAGGAGAGATAATAAATGAGACACAGAAGTGGTAAGGATCGAGGAGATGCTGCAGAGGTAGGCTAAGGAATGTGCTAAGGGAATTGCAGTTGTCAGTTGTTAATTAATGAAATTTGAAACAAAGTTATCTTAAAACGAAGATTCTTATATAATCGGTAAAATGTCAGGGTACATAAACAGACCGTTCTTAAATATATATTATCGTGGACCAATGTGAAATTTATATTCATACGCTGACTTCATAACGATTTTCATTCAGTTATCAAACCCATCATACTCCTCAACTCCTCATTTAAACTTTTAAGAACCTAGATCTCAACCTCACCAAAAATTCAATGAATTGTTTTGGGATTCAAACGGACCAAGAGGGTTCAGTGAAGGGTGACATTAAAGGAGAGCATGGAGTCAAGGTTGGTTAGGTTAGGTTAGGTTAGGTTAGGTTAAGTTAGGTTTAGTTAGGCTAGATGTTAGGTTTGGTGTTAGATTGGACCTGAGGCTCATCTAGGGTCACAGTGTGTCATGACCCACCCCTGGAACAACATTCCCGACTGTGCAGTACATACGAACCAAACAATAAATAAACGAAAAATTAAAATGAGTTGTACAAATAAATCAAAAGATCTTTCTCATATTAGTTGTATAAACAAATCAAAATTACGTCAATATATGAATTACACAAAAAAGTCCTCACGTTCTAATGAAAAAGCAAATGTTGTTAAAAAACAAGTCTCAGTTAGCAGCTTGCAGGTGGAGGACCCTGGAACACACTCCAAGCAAACACCAGGAAATAATCCTTTGTCAATATTTACACACAAGACGACAACGACCTGCCAGGCTCACTAGTGGTCGTGGTTGTTGTGGAGGTGGAAATGATGGTTGTGGTGGTGGGAAGAGTGGCTGTAGTGGTGAGAAGGATGGTTGTGGCGACAGCCCATCCTTCTAAGGTTTCCCAACGTCAAGAAAACGTCTAAATTAATGTGTCCTCTCCTAACGTGCCAGAGGACCCAAAACAGAAAGGATTACAGAGGCACATAATCAGTTCAGGAAATGAACCCCCATAGTTCGTTTAGCTAAGCGAGGTGGAAAAGTACAGCTTCATTCAGCTGGATACTTCTGAGCTAGTTATATATTTACGGAAAGCCGGCTGGGATATGGCAATACGCCAGAAACTATCTTATATAAAAGTAGAAACTTTGACGTAAGTTTCTACACAGTAAGTACCCAAGCTAGCGCCTTGGTTTGCTAGGCTTGCGTGGCACTAGGGCAACCCCGCCTGTCGGTCCTCTGGTCTATAACATTAAATCATTATGCAACTTTCCACTGTTCCTCAACATGGGAGCTTTACAGCATTCTTTGTTAAAAACAGAATTAGGTGTAAAATCCTATTTTTATTTCTGAGCCTGCGGAAACGAGGCCGGGATTTGCGCATCATAATTGTCCTTTATTTTCATACATATTTTAATATATATTTTCAATTTGCAGACTAATATGTTGTCATACAGCTGGACTAATAAATATTTTTGTTCGTGATATATTATTTATTTACAACAATTGCAAACAGTTGCATTGCAAAATACAAAATAAAAATACAAAAGTTGTATTGCAAAATTCAACAATCATGCAAAGAACCGATATACTTCATTACATTAACTTAACACTGAAATATCTTTAACAAAACAATATGATAAATGTAATCTGTCTGGGCATAGGTGGTCCAATTTTAGTCCAAGTTGTTTGAAAGAAAAGGCGGCAAGCCTCCCCCCCCCCCTTCCCATGAACCCAAACTAATCAGCTGGCCGAAGAATCTATCCTGACCAATCACAAGCAGTGCTATCAGTGCTGCCAATGAGGAAGCTCGACTGCTAATGACTACCCAGGATCATACCCTTTTAATTTTTTCCCCCGTGTGTGGTAAGGTCGCAGAAGCAGAGCGTGGGCGAGGACAGTCGGTAGGAGCTGGTATGTCCATCTGTATATCCACTAATGACAGAGGTGGGCGAAGGTGATCCCAAGAGAATGGTGTAATCGCGTGCCAGGAAACCCTCCCGAGTGGGTCACCCCCGACTTGGCAACTGTCCCGCCGCAAGGCAATATGAGTTGCCAGCACTTGCTTATAAACCTCCTTCGTACCCAAGAGTTATTTGATTGAGTTGTTCAAACTTTGCTCTTCTGATAGTGAATACTAAAAACGTGTATGTAGGTTGTAAGTAGAGTAATTTAACAAACCACCATGTAGGTATGGATACCTTAGGCTGTTTACACCTTAAATCGTATCGCGGTTATCTTGAGATCTTGAGGTTATCTTGAGATGATTTCGGGGCTTTAGTGTCCCCGCGGCCCGGTCCTCTACCAGGTGTCCACCCCCAGGAAGCAGCCCGTGACAGCTGACTAACACCCAGGTACCTATTTTATTGCTAGGTAACAGGGGTATAGGGTGAAAGAAACTCTGCCCATTGTTTCTCGCCGGCGCCTGGGATCGAACCCAGGATCACAAGGCCAGTGTGCTGTCCGCTCGGCCGACCGGCTCCCCAAATAGTATGGTAGTTAATAAAATCACAAATTTTGCACAAATATTTAAAAAAAACTTCCAAAATACAATATTTAAAATTCACAATTAACGAAATAAAAACTGTACCTTTACAATCGCTTATAGCTTGACCATATGCTTACAAAAAAACACTTATTATATTATAGAGATATTCTCTTTCAACTTGAGAATATCCACCAAGAAACATCATTGCCAGTGGCCTAGTTTACATGTACAGTATAAAGTTTTGAGAATTCTTCTACTTCCAAATCTCGGCCTGCGATTAAGTGTTTAAGTAGAATACAAACTCTTGCAGGAAAATAGACTTAATAAATACGCACACAAAGTAGAACTAAAATACTAAATTTAGAACTATAACTATACTATAACTATAAAATAATAGAACTATAAAATACATAATATATATAATAGAATATATATATAATAGATATATATATCTATTATATCTATATATATATATATATATATATATATATATATATATATATATATATCTAATATATATATATATATATATATATATATATATATATATATATATAATAGAACTATAAAATACTATATTATAAAAACTATATTTAGTTTATCCCAAACTGCACAGCTTAAACAACGTTAAGTTTCGTCAGAGAGCTTCACTATATTTGAAAGAAGGAAGCCATGAGGAGACTAGAGCTGGACAGTGCTTGTGATAGGGTGGCCTGACTTCCTGCTTTTAAGCACTGTCCTCCGTCCTGCGACACTTCTAGGAGGACGCTAAATTGTCCGTTTTGGGGGCGTCTAAAAAGAACCAAGAATTATATGTACGGGGTGCATAAAGCATCCACTAGACAAGTTTTACATCGAAATTGCCAGAATTAGGCTGCGATATCCATATCTATGGCAGGTGGCTGCAGGTAATGAATACCCCAATGGTGAACATTCCAATTGTAAACTATGTGATCAAGAGCTGGGACATACTCTCCAACACTATATTTGTGATTGCCCTGTTATCAATGATTTCAGACCAAATGGTGTGTGGTACTTTGAGCTCTGTAATTACTTCATACACTCAGGAATATTGGAAGATATTATTGCGCTGTACCCAGATTTTGCTAGTGGAGGCTTCATGTTCTCTCCTGATTCCATGTATGACGAACTATCCAGTGAGAAGATATTATAGCTAATTTTTTATTTACACTGTGTAATCTTTCATACAGAATAGGGTGGCAGTACATTGCGGTGTATACCTAAGCTTGTTAATAAAAAAAAAGGTTTAAAAATAATTACGAATGGTACATAGGCTACTTCCCTTCCTTTGTGAAGTTATTTTGGTTAGCATATGCTCTTCCAGAGAAAGAAAAAATGAACATTCATTTCCTCTAATTCTTTATTTTTACCGTATGCATGCATGTATTTAATATATACAGTGTTTTAAAAAATCATTTTAGAAAAAAAAGCAATCATCACATTATAGTGGTATTTGACAAATGAACAATTCTCCTAAGTATGTTTTGTATATTTTCTAAAACTTTTAATGTTTTAACGCTTCATAAAGCATGTTTGACTTATGTTAAATCATTAGGCTTAAGACTTTAGTAATAAATTTGTTAAATACTAGGATTTGGGAATTTTACTGAATATTTCAGTAAAATATTTCAGTGAACTGGAATTTTACTGAATATTTACTTTTTTATGGCAAATTGGAAGACTTGGTTTGCATGAGATTGGAGGTTTTCTGCCTGCTCAAAAGACTTGCTTTCACAGCTTCTAGGGTCGAACGCTGAATATGAAAGACACTATAATTTATGTCTGTCAGATATAAGATGAGAGGGTATTGTGGTGAGAGCCGTACCCTGGGTAATGGAGCTTTCAACGGTGGAAGCCCAGAGGTTTGATACTGTTAAATATTATTCTTTGGTTTCAGCTTACTAGTAAATCGAAGATTCACCTTCCTAACTTTCCAGTTGAATTCTTATTGTATTCATTTTTTATGCTATTGCATGAAATATCATAACATTTTGAAACGATCGCTTTTCTTTAACATATGTAATTTCAGGTGTCTGAACTTGGGCCTTTGTGTCACGTTAATGTATAATTAATTTTTAACGTTAAACATCTAGCATGTTTAACGGTGAACTGAATACCGAGTCGCTATCTGTTCTCAGCATTCTGCTCATTTGTTGTCATCATTGCGATTCCAGTCTTCCATAAACAAGGGTCTAATACTAGAGGCGGCTTTGTTTAGAATTCTGCCCAGGAAACACCCTGGGTTGGTTTGCTTCGCTAGCTTTTTTTTTATCTTAATGAATCTCCTTGACTTTATACGATACTTTCAGTTTTAGCTCAATACTTTCCATTTCTCGGATCAGTCTTGCTTTCATTCCACGGAGTGTGGAATGTTTTAAGCGGTTTTCTGACGAGCTATCTCAGCCTGCTTATTGAACGTGACTATTTTGTACTTAATGGCATTTGTCTTAATCATGCACTTCTCCAGTGCTGGTTTTAAAGTTCTTATTATGTTGTTATGCACATGCGTTGTTATTCTGATAATTTAAACCCATCCTCCTGTTTGGATAGTACTTTTTGTAATTATGTGCACAATAGTACAAACATTGACGTTCTAAGCAATTACATAGTAGAATTTTGTACTACTGTATTCACTTTATAGTCCAAAAAAAAAAACGAAGCGAAAAAACAAACTTAAATATTCCTAGGCCTAGTATAGCACACTGGCCTCAGATGTCATGTATTAAGCCTAGCAAGGCTAAGTTAGGTTAGTTTAGATTGTCTTTGCAACATAAATATAAAATCTTTTCCAGTTTGTCCAAATTCAATAGTACCGATTTCTACTTTCTAAATGCGTTGTACGTCGTATATATACTATGGTCCTCATCATTACTATAAGTACTGCCAAAACAGGAGGATGTTCTGAATAACTTAACTAAGATTATGATTATTAGTAGCCAATATGATTATTATATACAGTATATATATATATATATATATATATATATATATATATATATATATATATATATATATATATATGGTTAGGAACCTGCCTCTTCAGGCAGGGTCTACTATTTGATGAATCAAGGCGAATTTGTAGTGGTCTGAAATAATTTATTTCTATGTGAATGTTCATTAAGACCCACTTTCATTACAGTTTTCGCTAGTCTTCTATTCAAGTGTAATAAGCTAATAATAGGCTAATAATTCGAGTGTAATAGGCTCAAGTGTTATAAGTTTATATCGTCGAGCATAATTTTTTTTCAAGTATATTTGTATGGATTAGAGTCAGATTTATTCAGTAGGTTGTAAGTAAGAACAGTCACTAAATTCTGGTTTTAAATATTTACTCCTAGAAATAATATGTCATCGTTTGTGTTCAGCAGCTCAGTGTAAAAGAGTTAGCCTTTACTATATAGACTAACCCCACCATGCAACATGCTATTTCCGTCACACTTGAAACGAAAAATGGATCTCTATTTTTCGTTGTCATTTTTGTCTTTTAATAAGGAGTTGTGTGAAGCTGTAAACGCTATATTTGCTTCGGTGAGGCTACCTCTTAAATAGACATTATTAATTTGTATACATTTTGAGACATTAAATTGTTTACACCCTTTGTTGTCACTAACACCACCACCATCACCCATCTTGTCAGTAAAACCACACCACCATCACCCATCCTTGTCAGAAAACCACCACCACCATCACCATCCTTGTCAGTAACCCACCACCATCCATCCTTGCCGCTAACATTATCACCACCACCCCTCCCACTAACACCACCACCACCACCCATTCTTGTCACTAACACCACCATCACCCACCCTCCCATCCCACCCATCTCTGCAACTAACACCACAACCCATTTCTGCAATTAACACTACCACCAACTCCCATCCCTGTAACTAATACCACCATTATCCATTTCTGCTACTAGCACCATCACCACCACTCATGCCTGCTAATAACACCACTATTACCCATCCATGCCACTAACACCAAACACCACCCATTCATTCCTGGCAGTGATACTGCTTTGAAAATCACTCCTCCTGATACATTTCAGGTAAGACACATGAGAAAAGCGTCCTTGCAGCTCAAGTTTCTGTGTGCGTATCATCCAGGGCCTGGGTGGGGCTACATGGAGCAGTGGAGGGGCTCCTAGACTGTCATCCAGAGTCCGACTGGGACTACATAGAGCAGTAGAGGGTCCTAGACCGTGTTATCCAGAGTTCGACTGGGGCTACTTGGAACAGTAGAGGGCTCCCTGACCGCAGAGTCGGAGCGTCGGGGCGGTTACCAAATAGAGGAGGTCTCATTATACATCACCTTGCTGGGTTGCTGCTACCCTCGGGGGAAAACGTGCCGTCCTGCCACTGGATGTGGGACAGTGGGTCCACGGTGGCGGAAGAGAGGCGTACGGGGTGAAGAGAGGATGGTGAGTGGGAGCCAAGAGGTTCGTATAGTCACTTTGACTATAAGGTGAACAAAGAGGTCAGGTGTGAGCACTGGAGCCCAGGCACATGTCCTGCGAGACGCCAGAGCTTCCTCTCTAAGTTCTCAACACGATAGTCTTTACGCTGCCAACAGTGGTTGACTTCTATCCTCAGCAACAGGTTAGGATTCGACTTGTGACCTTCAGCGCTGATTACAGTCATTAGTAAACTGGAGCGGATCACTGGGAGAAGAGCCGCGAGACACGCCTACAGCTGGAATTTAGCTAAGCTTAGTTTAACAAAATTAAGAAAACGATTAAGATATTTAGATCAGTTTTGGGTCTATTAAACCGAATAATTATTAAAGCCACAGGTATATATTTATTAGGGAAAAAATAATTTGTAAGGAAATTTAGTGTGTGCTTGACCAGATACATTGCTTCGAATCACGTTTATTTGTGACCAAACTAGGCTAAAAAAATTGTTTAAGTATTTGTGAGGAACTAAGGATTATTCTACTTGTTCACGGACCAGTCCTTGAATATGTAGTTCAGGCAAGGAGTCCCCATGGTGCTAAGGAAGTATGAATTAACTATAGCAAAACGACGCTAGAAAAAAAAAGGATATAGAGTATACTTTTATGAATACAATTTCTGAATTTTGAAATTTTGAGAGATAAATTACTTCAGAGAATTGACAGACTGAACAAGCATAAAATGTTTGCAATGAACACTAACAGAACGAGAGGGCATGGAAGCTAGAGGCACAACTTAAAACAAAAAATGCAATAAATTTTATGGAAGAATTGCCATTACAATAATGAATCGATGATTGGAAAGACATAGATTAGGAGCTGAAGTTCATCGTTACAAAGAAATCTAGAAATATCAGCCCTTCCTCAAGGATAGCTTGATCCTTCATTTCTATGAATCATTAGCTGCATGGTAGACTGGGGCACGCCTCATATTATATAATAATACAATTTTGTCCATATTAACAATAAGAAGCCTAACGTTCTCTTTAGGGTAATGTAGAAAAAACATTTAAACTAAACCTACTAAACTACGTAATCTAACCTAGACTACATTTATCCTAGATAAATAGAATCTGTAATTGAACATAACTTTTCTGTGGAAAGTCTCAGTAGTACCACGGCACTTTCAACGTTATGATAATATGACAACGTGACCTACTATTCACTTTATTCACTTTCGTTACCTTTTCCCGACCTTCTTCATAATAATATGTTACAGTTTAGCAACACGGCGGCCTTTTTTAATGGAACTATTTCCTGTAGGGTTATTTCCAGCAATTTAATCACAAAATCAATCCTGCCGTCCATAAGTCATTTTTTTTCACTGGCTCTTATTTTTGTTCTTGCCTTATTTATTTATTCTTAATCCCTGTTCTTTAATTCCTTTCTTTACATGTTTCCCTTTTATTTACAGTATTTGTCGCAATTATCTTCTGCTTCATCGTCCTCTCCCTTCCCAATTCATTCATTCTTCCTCCAGTCTACTTAATCATCCGCTTCCAGTCATGCAGCTCTTTTTCATCTCTTTCAATCCTAGTACCTCCTCTTCTTTCTTTCCCTCCACTAGATACTTCCTTTAAACTTATTCTAATTATCCTCCCTTACCTAAATTCCCTTCCCGCATATGTATGCCTCCCCCGGCCGAAGCACATGCTCCCCATGAGAATAATTCCTAGGCCACATGTTAGCTCCTCCCAAGTCAGTAAGGGTCATAACCAGGTCAGGTAGCCGAGGGACCAATAGTGGCCAGGGATTTCAGGTAATCGAGTCAAATCCATATGGTGATAGGAGCGGGGTGGAGCCACAGACACAGAAGGCAGGGGCAAGAAACCACGAAAGGACGGGCTTAAAATGCAAGTAACTGAGGCAGGCGCGTGATCAACGTGGTACAGGAGCGCGGGGATAGAGGTACAGAAAGGCGGAGTTAGAAATAAAGTAGGGCGGGGTTAGCAGTGCAAGAGGGTGGAGTTAGAGGTACTAAAGGGAGAACGTTAGTGGAACATTAGGCTGGGGTTAGAGGTACAGCACGACGGGAACGTTAAGTAAACTCTCTGGTGTATAAAATCTCTCCATATGGCGTCGTTAACTTCTTCTTCGCCCTAATATGTCTGAATTAATAAGCTCCTAGTAACCCGACCGCCCCTGAAGCAGTATCTAGCTCCGTTTAATTAAGTAATATTGGACAAGTTGTATATTCTTCTTGCAGAGTGCAGGGTGAGAACCGGAGTTTGGCAAAGCCAATATTAAATTAATTCACGGAAAAGCTCATACGAGACTCAATTTGTGAGGGAGCCGCATCGAATATATCTTCAGAAAGACTGTCAACATTCAATATTCAAATTCCATGATTTCAAAAAACATCTCTGAGGGGAAAAAATACCTATCAGCATGAGCATACACTTTCATATCAGCGAAGCTGGGTGTTTCAGAAGCATATGGTGTACTGGGACCAGCATGCTAATGACCTGCGCTGCGACATACGCTCTCCACCACGATGGGAACCACACACACACACATACACACACACACACACACACACACACACACACACACACACACACCACACACACACACACACACACACACACACACACACACAACAACACACACACCGCGTCTCACGTCGCTGGAAGACAGAAGAGCTCGGTAAGACATGATCACCACATACAAAATTCTCGGGGGAATTGAAACCGTGGAGAAGGATGGAATATTTAACACGGGTGGTACACGCACAAGGGGGACACAGATGGAAGCTGAGTACGCAAATGAACCACAGAGACATTAGAAATAACTTTTTCAATGTCAGAGTAATAAATGGAATGCATTAGGAAGTGATGGATGACTGCATACACAGTTTCAAATGTAGATATGATGGAGCTCGAGAAGCTCAGGAATCTGTACACCAGTAGATTGACGATTGAGAGGCGGGATCAAAGAGCCAAAGCTCAACCCCTGCAAGCACAACTAGGTGAGTATACACAATGAACATGACAACACTGGAAGCAACATACACCCACCCACACACACACACACACACACACACACACACACACACACACACACACACACACACACACACACACACAACAATAGGAACAACACACACTGAAAGCAATACACACGTAATGCTAGCATGACGCACATAACCGCGGGTAGTGCACGAAATGCTGAGAATGACACCCTCCGTACAGGGAGTGATATTTGTCCTATTCCCCTTCGCCCTTTTTATCTCCATTGCTCCTAGCTTCCTATATTCCTTCAGGAACAGGCCTGTGGTATTTAGTAGGCTATTCCATTTAGGTAGGTCTCCAGTATTTCTACTATGTCAAATTTTATCTTCCCTATTCTCCTTTAGAGTTACTCTACCTTATCTTGCTTGACACTCTATCTGTATCAGTTTTCAAAACTTGATACTTTTTTGGACAATGTCCTTAGTCTCTGAGGTTCTTACAGGGTCTTTCATTAGGAGGAGGGAAAAGTGGTTCTGGGGTAAGATGAGCGTCTGGGAGAGGGAATCCCAGGAGAAGTCTGCTGAAGAAATTGAGAGGGGAGGGGGGGTTGTGCTGTTTTTTCTTAATTTGAGCGGGGATCTGGGGAGAAGGAGTGAGATGAGTACTGTAAAAGGATGGAAGAGGAGCGACTCAGAGGATAGGGTAGGGTAGATTTCTGCCTTATTGGGATAAGGTGGGAAGGATTGAGAATGAGATGGTTACTGGGAGGGGGAGGAAGGGCGTTAGTTGTAACAACAGCATCAGGGTTGAGGGAGAATGATGCAACGGATGTTGTCTCTGGTGCAGAAAAAGAGGTAGTTGATGTTCACCGCAAAGAAGGGTATTCGCCGGGAAAGGTACAAGATATTTTTCAAGAAGGTGGATGGTGTTGCGGTGAGGGGTTTGAGGTGGTTGAGGGAAAGAGATGGGCTCTACTCGGGTGAAGGGAGGACGAGGAAAGAGAAGAGTATATAGGTGTTGAGGTGGGGAACAGCAGTAGGGGTGAACTGAGAAAGAACTGGGCAGTAGCCAGCCCATCCTCCTGTTTTGGTAGTACTTATAATAACGATGAGGACTAAAGTATATTGACCGACGTACAACGAAATTAGAAAGTAGAAATTGGCACTACTGATATGGACAAATCGGAAAACATTTTCTACTTATGTTGCAAAGACAAACTAAACTACCCTAACCTTCCTAGGCCTAATACACATTATCTGAGGCCTAATTTAGTATCTAGGTGTGCTATAATAGTCCTAGGAATATTCAAATTTGTATTTTAGCTTCATATTTTGGACTCTTATCAAGTGAATAGTATAAAATTCTACTATATAATTACTTAGCATGTCAATATCTGTACTCTGTTACATGCAGTTACAAAAGCTACTATCTAAACAAGAGGATGGGTTACAGTAACTGCTGGTGTAAGAGGAAAGGGTTTGCATTTTTTGTAGAGGTCTCATTGATTAATCTCTCCAATCCGTCCTCCTAACACAACGTCGCGTTTTGATGTATACTCTACCTAAGGCAAAAAAAAAAAACTACTAGAAAAATGGTAGCATCTCGCGAAATTGACATACTGTCCCGTTTCCTGATNTGTGTGTGTGTGTGTGTGTGAAGGAGATTGTACAAATCATGAAGGCTGTGAGATTCAGTTATGCAAACGAGACGCCCCGAGGGGTGGATAGGGTAGTTCCCCTCACTCCGACCTCTCTCGCCACTACCAAAACAGGTGACCCAAGAACTTGTGCACTGCTCTCCCTCGCTATCACAACCATGACAAAGATGATAACTGCACTGCTCTCCCTCGCTCTCACAGCCATGGCAAGCATGTACTGGCCCTTATCTTAACACTTCAACATTATAACAAGGAAATACAATTACACAAGTTACATAAATCTACGTTTATAAACTTTCTGCATAATTTTTGTCTATCACTCTTGCTATACTGTGCAACTTGTGTCAGGTGATATCATAAAGTTTACGGCTTGCGTGATGATTAAATGTCATGATATGATTAAGATGAAACTGGGCATGATGAGTCAATGGCGCGGCAGGATTAGGATAAAATTTGGTATGATGATTAAATGCCATGGTATAATTAAGTTGAAGTTCTGGTAATTAAGCTGAAACTCTGATAATTAAGCTGAAGCTCACGTTAAGATAATGATTAAAGATGAGATATATAAGTACACTACCTGTATCTAAACTTTTGGTCATTATAAAAAATTTAAAATTTTGATATTAAAAAAAAATTCAAACCACGGCAACTTTGTTGGTAGTTGCCAGCTGTCAAATAGACACATTACAAAATTTATATATAAGATTTTTCAAGAGATGAACAGCCAAAGCTTAGTTGAAGAAATTAGGCCTAATAGTAGTCGCAATTTTTTGTGTTAATATAAGATACGTGTAGCCTATAGCACTTTTGTAACCCCCCCCCCCACATATACACATTCAAAGTATTATGCATGGAAAGGCACAAACTATGGTGTATACACATACTAAAGAACACGCTCATACACACAACTGCAGAGACATCCGCGTATACAAGACGCACATAGAGTGCGTCGTCACATAATTTTTTTTTTTTTTTGCATTTTTAACTAGACGTAAAGAAATTATTGAGTACGTGGGTGGGAAAGACCTCGACTAGGAGTGGACACGAGGCCACACCAGTCACCGTAGTTGTACACACACACTGAAGAACTCTGGCAGCATATTCACAGCTGGGAAATATATTCACAGCTGGTAAATATATTCACAGCTGGTAAATATGTTCACAGCTGGGAAATATGTTCACAGCTGGGAAATATATTCACAGCTGGTAAATATATTCACAGCTGGTAAATATGTTCACAGCTGGGAAATATATTCACAGCTGGGAAATATGTTCACAGCTGGGAAATATATTCACAGCTGGGAAATATGTTCACAGCTGGGAAATATATTCACAGCTGGGAAATATGTTCACAGCTGGGAAATATATTCACAGCTGGGAAATATAGTCACAGCTGGGGAATATATTCACAGCTGGGAAATATATGACTACCCGTTAATTAAGGACTTAGACAAGGAATCATGCAGATAATTTTATAATCACCTACGTGAGACTACTGCTAAGAGTATGAGCAACTCATATGTATTTTGAGATGTCCAGAGGTTCACCAGAACAACGGCAGCAGAAGACGAATGGAATATGAAGATAGAGTAGATTTTAAACTTGACATTACTGGGAAAGGAGGCGAGCCAGAGAAATTATAGCAGCGTACAAGATACTTGAAGTTGGCAAAGACACCTTTTAGCGGAAATAGAAACAGGACGAGAATACTCAGACTGAAACTTGAAACTTAGCTAAAGTCAGAAGTCCATTGATAAGTATTGTATTTGTTTACCGTGATACCTTTAGCGAAATCTAAGACAAATATCTGTGTAATCTACAGTAAAAAGAAAAGGGGGATTATTAAGACAAGAAAAAGAAGCAAAACTATCTTCATTCAGTTTTATTATAAAAGCATGATAAAACACAAGAGGGACCTATGACCAGAACTCAGGAGGTGGAGGCTCAGGAGCTAGAGCTTCCATCCCCACAAACACAAGAAGGAAAATAAAATAACCCAATTTAAAAATATGATATAAGAGGAGAATGACAACGTTTCAGTCCGTCCTGAACCCTTATCGGTGGAGCCTAGTAGCAGGCCGGCCTCGGGGTGTAGAAAACCTCCCAAACCCTCTCGAGGTAAGATCATGCCGAGGCATGTGTGTGTGTGTGAGTTGGGTTACTTGTTTCAAGCCACGTTACTGTGACGTATTGTAAGCCAGGTAGGGGAAGTACACACGCTCGCATGTACACACCAGCTTCCTTACTGTGTCAAGGCCACTCCACCCTCCTGCTCCCCTTCACCCACGCAATAGGAGTCACAGAGTGAGTCTAGTTCTCTCGCAGTCAACGTCTGGTAGTCTGCCATCATTTCCAACACAACATAAATTAGAGAGCACATCCTCGCTACTTCCCAAAGAGTCTACGCACCAGCACCACTGTTTTCCTTATCGCCTTATCTAATTATTTGATGAGCCAGCGACAATGCGTTTATATAAAGAATAAGAGCGAGAGATCCTTTCAAGGTTTCCATCAAATTACTTGAGATAAGAAATGCTTTCGAGACATTCCCCGGCAGCTACTGTGTGTCTAGAGTGATTGTTTGACTCATCAGCTGACTCATCACCTCAGCCTCAGCAGAGAAGGACATTGACTGCTTCAGCGGTCACTCTTGTATATGTTAGTTCAGATTTGTATTGATGTACATCATATTTGGGAGGTTTGTTGTATACTTAATGTTAATATTGCTACGACAACAAAGTTAATGTAACAATTATCACAGGCAGGCGCCTGACATCTGGGTGAACAGCGCTTCTGATTCGTAGTCCTGAGGTTCCGGGTTCGATCCCTGGTGAAGGCGGAGACAAATGGGCAAAATGTTTCTTTCACCCCCTGATGCCCCTGTTACCTAGCAGTAAATAGGTACCTGGGAGTTAGACAGCTGGACCGGGCCGCGGGGACACTAAGCCCCGAAATCATCTCAAGATAAAGCCTCAGCCTACTGTAACAAAACAACACACATCCGTGACCTCATTCACAAACACCTCCAGTTTCTTATTGTGTCAAAACATCCCTTAAGCCTCAACCACCATACACACGCCTGGTACTCACCCTCAGCATGGATAACGGCTCCATGCCGTTATCCATGCCGTTTTCCGTTATTTAAAGGATAATAAACAAATTAAAGTAACGAAAATTCCCGCTTGTTGGTGTCACGGAAGTGTTAAGTCTGATAAACTGTGAACAGAGTATTAATGCATATGTTAACATTCTCTGTAACTGGTTACGCAATTCTCTAACTTAATAAGGTAAGGAAATTCTGGGAATCAGGTAGCCCAAACTGACCAGACAGTTAGCTTCTAACACTTTCCACCACCACTCAGGATGCGTATGGGGTGAAAAATATATGAACTAAACTTGAACTAGGGAACTTTTAGTTCAAAGACACAAACTAGCAAATATTTGTTGTCTATTCATGATTACCCTCAATAGTATATTTTGTCACTGTTGTTGCCTGGTTTTTGTTGCTCACTGGACCACCTAAATGTGCTGAATGCTGCTGTGGTGTGTAATTACCTAAGTGTAGTTACAGGATGAGAGCTACGCTCGTGGTGTCCCGTCTTCCCAGCACTCTTTGTCATATAACGCTTTGAAACTACTGACGGTCTTGGCCTCCACCACCTTCTCACTTAACTTGTTCCAACCGTCGTGTGTATGTGTGTGCGTACTCACCTATTTGTGCCTGCAGGATCGAGCGTTGGATCTTGGATCCCGCCTTTCTAGCCTTCGGTTGCGGTTGCTTAAAGCATGACTCCTGTCCTTTTTTTTCTATCATACCTAGTTTTAAAGCTATGAATAGTGTTTGCTTCCACAATGTGCTCCTTTAGTTCAGAGAGAGAGAGAGAGAGAGAGAGAGAGAGAGAGAGAGAGAGAGAGAGAGAGAGAGAGAGAGAGAGAGAGAGAGAGAGAGAGAGAGAGAGAGAGGGAGAGAGAGGAGGAGAAAGAGCTGGAATGACTCTGCATACACGTGGGCGAGGAGCATTAAAAACAGGGAAGGGACGTCATTACATATGATGGGAGCGAAGTAAAACAAAACAGCTTGTGAAAGTGGGCCAAGAAAGCAAGATTAGGTCAGGTCATAATGGTTCTTCTGGACCCATTTAGGATAAGTGTGGGGTTGATAGGATGGGAAGACAAAACAAAAGGGATGTAGAAAAGAGGGAAGAAATGTCGGAGGAAAGGGAAAGATATTGTAAAACGGGAGAGGAGAGGATTTACAAAAAAGGGGGGATGGAAAAGTGGAAATGGGATAAGGAATCGTAAGTTAGGGTGGAAAGAGGAGTGGTTTAGACAGGCTATATTAGGGCAGAGGAGAGAGTAAGGGTGGAGTGATGAGGGGGAGAAGGATAGGGTGCTCAGAAAGGAAGAGAGAGAAAAGTAACTTATAACAAATTGGATAGAATGCAAACTGGGAGGTGATAAGAAGAATAGGATGATGAGAGCGCAAGAGACGGATGCATGTATAGGAGGAAGGAGCAAGGGACAGAGAATGGCGCAAGCCATTAAAATGATGCTATAATGGGAGAGTTAGAGAAGGAAAGAAAATGTAATGTTATTATGGAAGTAAGGTAGGGGAAAACTAGGCGGAAAAAAACTTGGTGGTAATGCTGGAGCTGGGAGGAGCAGGGGAAGGTGACAGTGTTATGTTGGGGATAAACTCAGGGGACATAAGGCAAGAGCAACAAATGGGGACGTAAAACCCAGAAGGCATGCTTGGTGGGGGGACTACGTAAGACTCGTAAGACATGCTTGGTGGGGGACGCAAGACTCGTAAGACATGCTTGGTGGGGGACGCAAGACTCGCAAGGCATGCTTGGTGGGGGACGCAAGACTCGCAAGGCATGCTTGATGGGGGACTACGTAAGACTCGTAAGACATGCTTGGTGGGGGACGCAAGACTCGCAAGGCATGCTTGGTGGGGGACGCAAGACTCGCAAGGCATGCTTGGTGGGGGACGTAAGACTCGCAAGGCATGCTTGGTGGGGGACGTAAGACTCGCAAGGCATGCTTGGTGGGGGACGTAAGACTCGCAAGGCATGCTTGGTGGGGGACGCAAGACTCGCAAGGCATGCTTGGTGGGGGACGCAAGACTCGCAAGGCATGCTTGGTGGGGGACGCAAGACTCGCAAGGCATGCTTGGTGGGGGACGTAAGACTCGCAAGGCATGCTTGGTGGGGGACGCAAGACTCGCAAGACATGCTTGGTGGGGGGACGCAAGACTCGCAAGGCATGCTTGGTGGGGGACGCAAGACTCGCAAGGCATGCTTGGTGGGGGACGCAAGACTCGCAAGGCATGCTTGGTGGGGGACGCAAGACTCGCAAGGCATGCTTGGTGGGGGACGCAAGACTCAGAAGGCACGCTTGGTGGGGGACGCAAGACTAAGAAGGCACGCTTGGTGGGGGACGCAAGGCACCGGGAAGTGTTGATGGGGAAGGGGTGGGGGGGGAGGGGGGGAGTGCCGGTCAGGTCAATAGCCTAGGCTGTGTGTGTGAGTCAGACGCCTGGCGAGGGTCGTTGGCCCTCATATCAAATTATTAATTTAAATACCNGTGCCTAGCTGTCTGCGATGGCACCGACGGTGTTGATACCTGGTTGTGTGTAGCGTAATGGCTCACAGCTTGCAATATGTTGCATCTCTGCTGTTGAGATTCGTCTTGGGATTCAACAGCAATAATTTGCATATAATTATCATATATAATTATAATTATGAAAGAGAGAGAGAGAGAGAGAGAGAGAGAGAGAGAGGAGAGAGAGAGAGAGAGAGTGAGAGAGTGTGGGGGGGGAGGGTAAACCAATGCTAATAACTTCACGCTATCCTTTACATATGTAAATGAAGAAATACCAACTGCTATGAGAATCATCTATCATAAACACCTGCAGTAATATCTACTTGGAGCAGGCGATAGCAGGTTACATTTGTAGTTCCTAAGACACTGGGGACGATAACAAGACTGCATGAATGACCTGAGAAAGGCATACAACGAGTGGGGAAAAAACTTCTTGAAAATTAAATTAAACTCTTCAGTGACCATAAAAGCAACATGCCAAACTAGCAAGCATGACATCCAAGATATTGCAACTCCATGGTGCATCTTGCATCTTCCTGACATCAGGGGTTGCTAAAACCTTGCACGAAGCACCAGTTTACATCTTCATCTTGAGTATTGCATAGTTCTCCTGGAAGGCCTGCCTCCTATCATTTACCCATTATGGATAAGGTAGAGAACCGTACGAAAAGGCACATTTCTAGCCTTGGCCCGTGCTGGCCAACACCAGAATGACATGGTGGATTTGCTGTTATGTATAAGGCCAATGCTCTCACCTGGCCCAACTCCGTGGACAACCAGGAGTTGGCACCTACAACACAGGGCGCTTAGCCTTCAGCAGCCATTTTCTAGCGGTCCTAGTATCAAGAACATCACTCCATCAGCGATCATTCATTCCTAGGCTGACTCGCATTTGGAACCTGTTCACTTAACGTGTTAATGAACGATAAATCAAGTCAAGCGACCATAGAAAGTCTCTGTCACACAACTCCTGGTTCGTCATGCACCTTACTTGATTGCAACTTAGCACTAACAAAGTTTAATAAAACAAAATAATAGAAAGCTCATCAAATAGATGAGTTTCTAGAGACGGGCTTAAGATGAGCTGAAGTAAGATAACTGCTCTTAGCTTGCAGTTTCATTAGGACCTCCCCCCCCCAATGGAACCTTGTTTTAAATTAAAAAAAAAGAGCGAGCGAGCACTTAAGTGAGAAAACAAATGCCAGACGCAGAGACAGATTAATTAAACAAATAACCCAAGCTGGTAACCCACGGCAAAACAACAACACTCAGGGATCAAACAAACACAACACACACTGTGTAGTCATTGGCTATGAAATTTGACATAATACAAAGTGATTAGGAAATAAGAGAGGAGATTAATTGGGTATTAAAATTAGGTATTAACAAATGAGGTGGCACCAAGATTTTTCGTGAGACGCAAAGACCAAGGAACGACCAAGAGACGCTTAGCGACCAAGGAAGCTTGAAAAAAGGTATATTTGGAAAATTGTATGAATAGGTAGACAAAAGAACACAGAGAAGGGGAAAGGAGATATGGCGAAAAACAGTGGAGGGCGGAAGAGAAAAGATATAATATAGGGCAGGAACTCTAGAAAAGGAAGGAGGTAGACAGAAGGTGAGATGGGAGATCTCAGAGTAGGGAAATAATGAGTGGAGTACCACAAGGGTCACTACTTGTGCCATCTTATAAAGACAACCCGGTATGGGTATGTAAAAATGATATAACATTCAAAATAAGCTATTCATATCAACGTTTGTTGTCAATGAAAAAATGAGACAAAAACGAATAGAGGAGGACTTATAAATTCTAAAATTAACAGCATACAGAGAGCTTCGGAAAAATGGCTACTTGACTTTAACCCAGACAAATGCAAAGTTTTGAAGCTAGGAATAATAGTAAGTAGGCCCCCACACAGAACAGAATGAAGGGGACCGCAGCTTCCAACATTAAAACATGAGAAACACAACTGTAAACCAGAGATCAGAGTCACACATCAGCGACATAACACCTAACACATACGCCAAGCTGGCCAAGGTCTAGATAACCTTAACAAATTCGGAAAATGGAGCCGGAGAACTCTGTATATGAGCAATGTGAGAAGCTCTGTTAGTTATGCTGCTCCAGCATGGAACCCTGCACCTAAAGAATCTCAAACCCAAATTAGAAGAGTTCAAAGACATGTAAGAATAATCTTTCCTGCATTAAGGAAAAATAATGCATGGCAACAAATGGAGATAACTGACCCTCACCGCATTAGAAGATACAAAGAACATGGTAGACAAGATTCTGAGGAATGATTTAAGGAATGTTAATCAAGAAGACACAAAAGTGACGTTCGAAGTGAGACTTCCACAACGAGAGGACAAAGACAGAAACTGGAGACGTAAATAAATCAAAGAAATGCAAGAAAAAACAGCACGAGAAACGTATATAAATGAACTTGATTAGCAGAGGAAGTCGTTGCCAACTCAGTACACAATTTGATATAACATATTATAAGAACCGTGAGTGTATAGTCAGTGCATTCATCTATTAACGATAAAAATGTTGTGCTTGCGATCGTCCCTACAAAACATATCTAGGTGAGTACACACACAGGAAACGCGCACACACACACAAGGACACACACACACACATACATAACAATACCTGTCAACCAGCTACACGACATTCAATTGTTGATATCCTAACTCTGGCATCCGGGACCTTCTCCAGACCAGAGGGACATTGAACGCCCACCACCACACCAGAAGGGCATTCACAACACCGCCTCACTATCACAGGTTGCTATATTTCACCACACAAGAAGACAGTTCACCCCAGCAGCTGGACCTCCTCATGAATACTGTCAAGCAGTATCCTCCCCTGCGATAGCAGCCTGACAATTTCAATGCGACCTCAGCACACATTATACATTTACTATAAAAAAACAAAATCTACCACTTACGGGCTATTCATACCCGTGCCAACTCTTGGGTGGCTTACTCTTCATCAATCAATCAATCTGACAATTCACCACGCTACTCCCTAACCAAACACATCCTCCACAATGTATTAAAGGAATATACACCACGGAACCAGACGCTACTTGCCCCGCTCCTGTGCCAGGTAAGTTACGGGCTCACCATAGCCCGTGCTACTTTGAACTTGTTCCTAGTAGCTGAATCTATAACAACAACAACAAACGGAACCAGAGACACCTTCACCGACCACCCCCATTCCCGACACGATACGAGTCTAGTCGCCATACTGCCAGAACACGTTGGAATTCACCCCACATACAACCCGGCCAGCAGGCCCTGACCTCTCTGGTGAGACGCATGGGTGGACGACCTTCCTATCACGCCATTTGTATTCGTGACATCCGCGCCGCCAATCGCCACCACGCTGTAATCCTTGTAGGTAATGTAAGCGCTATATGCAGCAACGTGACGGGAAGCCGGTAGACATGAGACCCGCCCGGGTGAGAGGGGACGGACCCGGCCGGGTGAGGGCGAATTGATTGTTGCCGCCGAAGGCGGCTAGTTTATTGTGCACCCCATACTCATCCTGTGAGCGGTAGCGCAAAAGCATTACAGAGGGCACAAAAGGTCTTTATCAGACCTCATCTTAGATTATTACATTAACAATTACATCTATCATTCACACCTTATAGTTACAATGTCAGCTAGTTACAGAGAAAGTGCTATTTCAAGAGCTACATATTTACAGTAAGTCATCATACATTAATGGTAGGTCTTATCGCTAATACATAATAGTTTGACCAATGGGGATATTACAGAGTCATAGGGGAGCTTCTGTTTATTATTAGTCCTCACAGTACACTACTTGTTTCTGAATCTCATATGTCGTTTATCTACTGGAAGCGAAATGTGGATACAGTGCAAGGATTTCAGGTAATTTATCCATGGTAATAAGATAGGTTGCCATATCATACAGAGTGAGCTTAGATTTATCTCTAAATGGCTCAATTTTACTACAATCCAAGATATAGTGTTCGAGTGTGTGTCCCTGTCTTTGTCCACACACTTTACACTTTACTTCATCTAGATCCCTATACAAGCCGAACTGCCAGAGATACTTGTAGCCAAGTCTTATACAAGCTGTGACAACATCTGTTAGTCTACTGACTTTGTTACTTGCTCCATACACATGTTTTACTTCACACATTTCATTGTGATGAACAATGGACCTGCTAGTTCCAGTTTGCACAGTTCTACTTTCTTAAAATTCATCCAGGAGTTCTCGTCTAATGACATTTTTAAGGGACCTATTTGATGGGTTGATAGTGCATAACATTACCGTGCGTTGATTTCGGGGCTCAAAATCCCCGCGGCCCGGTCCCCCTGGCCAGACCTTCTGGTGTTACTTCAGTTCATATTCTTGTCCAGGTAATGAACGCGAGTGTCTAAGACAAACACCTTCACAATAGAATCTCCCACAGACACCGGCTAACACCACAGAAATATCACAGACACGAACAGTAAAATAGAACTGGATCAAAATATATAAACAAACCCTCTGGGGAGGAGTCCCTCAGCAGGTAATAACAGAGGAAAGAACGAACAGGAGCGACGTCCCAAGAATTGTAAATAACACGAATTACGAACAAGGCACGAGGAGGGGAGAGAGGGAAGGGAGGGGGAAAGGGAAGGGGAGGTGATGGTGGGGAGAGGGGGTGAGGGGAGAAAAACACAGTCCTTTCTTCCTGTATAAGTCTCACAACTGGACTCAACATGGTCCAAGTAGTGCCAGTAATGCAGTGCTAGGGTCAGGGATGGGGAGAGGAGGAGGGGGGGTGAGAGGCAGGGGGTGGGGGTGAGAGGCAGGGGGTGGGGGTGAGAGGCAGGGGGTGGGGGGTGAGAGGCAGGGGGTGGGGGGTGAGAGGCAGGGGGGGGTGAGAGGCAGGGGGGTGAGAGGCAGGGGGGGGGTGAGAGGCAGGGGGGGTGAGAGGCAGGGGGGGTAGTGGTGAGGGTGGTAGTGGTGATGGTAGGCCTAGAGAGCGTGATTGTGATGATAACGATGACAATGTCCACGCTGCTGAAGACGATGACGTTGATCATGGTGTGTTGTGGTGACCATTACGATCAAAAACATTAATTTCCACACCACTCATGTTAGGAGGACCGTAAACTACACCACACATGTGTCAGGGGGGCCGTAAAGCACACCACACATGTGTCAGGGGAACCATAAAGCACACCACACATGTGTCAGGGGGATCAATAGACAGTTCCAACGCAACAGTTGATGAGCTTGTTAGTATACCTTATTCACACAAAAATATACATTTATGAATTAATATAAAACAGATTAGCTTTCAAGGCCCAACTTCATGAACAACCAGATGTCTACACACACAAATCACAATAGCGTGATGCATCAAATGTGTAAATGTAATGTGTTGTAAATGCAAATGTGTCTTGTGTAAAACCCTGGTTTGTGTCTCGGAGAGGCTGCAGGATCCAGTAAGTTCAGTAGAACTTCGGTTTCAACTCTTTTTGACCATGTCGTAACTCAGTCGATTAAGGCAGCGTCTGGGATGCTCTCAGACGCAGGTTCGAATCCTCGTCACGGCCCTTGTGGATTTGTTCATTTAACCAGATGTCCATTATAATTTAAGACGCTCAGTCTGCAGCATGATCACTCAATCGGTGATTATTCCTTCTTTGGCTGACTCGCGTTTGGAACGTTTTCCCAGCAAGCGATAATAAAATTATCTTTATTTACTTTTTTTCTATATTTTCTATATTCTATTCTATATTTTCTATATATTTATTTTTCTATAAAATTTACAATAAAACGAGTCACTTTGACCAAATGAAATCTCAGGTCTACAGATGGCATCAGTTTCACCCTGAACTTTCATAAATGAAATCTATCATTAAATGTGATACACAGCTGTAACATGAGAACTCACAATAAGTAAAACAACATTAAAGGACATAATTCCAAACAAGCTGCCGTTGAATAATATCTTGGCTTGCACTATTCGCATAAGATCGTTAATCCTAGGCTAATCCTAAAGAATCTAAAGTCTCACTTTATAAACTCTCGAGATAAAAGGAGAGTGATTATAATTAATATTGTGGTAAGAGGCGCTTACACTACTGCTCCCTACCACTGAACCATATGCTTTCCTCCTAGCCTAATCCCCAACCAACCTCCCCTCACCAGACTATCACCCTCCCCTACAAGACTATCACCCTCCCCTCACCAGACTATCACCCTCCCTCACCAGACTATCACCCTCCCCTCACCAGACTATCACGCTCCCCTCACCTTAAACAAGACACTAGGCTAGGACCACTCACCCAGATAACAAAGTATCGTTTCCGCTGACCAATAACACGACGGAAATACAAACAGACTACTAGCCAAGAGACTCGTCAACAGAATGCTTGATATTCAACCCTATACCTAGGCTTTCAGGGGGACATTTTTATCAGGAACCCGCGTGTGAATAATATTAAAACTTACGTCGCTGGGAACATCCAGCATATAGGTTCGAACC
>WNGS01169498.1:10905710-10908210 GCA_020271785.1 Procambarus virginalis
TCTCTGCCCTGGAAACACAAACCGAAACTGTCTCTATTTTCCGCTTGTTACAACTTGTTATAAAGTTGCTACATCTTGGCTTAACGTGTTTATTACGTATTAGAACGTTGTTACAACTTGCTATATTGGTTGTTATAACTGGTTAGGAGGTGTTTAGGTTAGGCAGCTCTCTTTTCAATAGACACCAATTTGGCGACTGGTAGTGAAGGAGGAAGCGTCAATAAGTATCGTACACACTATATCAGCTGGAAGTGTTCTGTGTTGACTCTCTTATGTTGTCTCGTCTCCAAACAGCGCACCTCTTTCATCTATAAAAAGCAGCTCTGCGACGAGTTTAGCCTAAACCCGGACGAATTATATATATATTTTTATGGTTTGTATTTCGACTTTGAATCTGTCTGTCTGGCTGTCTATCCAACTGATCATTTGTCAGTCAAAACTGAAAGAATCCATCATTCCTCACCTGAATTTGTGCGTCATTTTTCCCCCATACTCTGGCTGGGTGGTGGGGTTTTTCTTATTTTATCTTTATGGGGTTTTAATTTTCCCCATAAAGCATCCTCCTTATTTACTAACTACGGTTATAATTTGACACATTCCTCCAGCGGGCGCTGATTGATTGATGAAGATTAAGTCACCCAACAGGTGGCACGGGCATGAATAGCCCGTAAAACGGGCTGGTGTTGGTCCTTTACTAGTCACCGTCCCCAGCCAGATGGGTACATAGAGGTGTTTGCACGAACCTTGCGGCGCTCACCATAGCCCGTGCTTCTTGCCCCGCTCCTGTGCCAGGTAAGTTACGGGTTCACCATAGCCCGTGCTACTTGGACACTTTGTTCTGAGTAGCTAAATCTAAAACAACAACACGAAGCTTGCGGACTGTAGGGAGGCAGCACCCTGGCCTCCCTTCCACCTGTACCCGTTCCTCCTGATCTACCGTCGCTCCGGCTCTCTCAGAATGTACCCTGATCTCTCCAAGTACACATAACCCATCCCCTCCTATACCTGCCCTTCCCAGCACGCTCCTCGCGAAACGTGTCCTTTCTGTTTCGCTCTGTGTATCACTCTTTATTTGAACTCACTTTTTCCTTTCCCTGTCGTTAGGTTTTCTTCACGCCCACGCCTACCATACTCAACCACGCCCACGCCCCCTCACACACATATATAGATGTGTTAGGTATATCTACATTTATGCAGCTTCCCTAGACTATATGAAGGGTTATATAGTTCATGTTAAGCGCTTGTAACGGGATACTAAAACAGCTGGCTGCAACAGTCCATTTATGTACGTTTGACCATTATAGTTGCTATAAGTAGTATAATTAAGAAAGGGAAGGGTACTTTCAGGGGAAAGCGTCAAGCCATTACGACTATATAGCACTTGGAAGGGGTCAGGATAAGGATTTGGGATGGGACGGGGGGAAAGGAATGGTACCCAAGCACTTGGACTGTCGGGGATTGAACGCCGATCTGAACGAAACGAGACCATCGGTCAACCGTCCAGCCAAAGTGGTTGGGCAATGGGGCTTTTCAACCATCTTAATTTTAGAAGGATGGCACACAGAAATCACAATAGCGTGATGCATCAAATGAACAAATCCACAAGGGCCGTGACGAGGATTCGAACCTACGTCCGAGAGCATATATATATATATATATATATATATATATAAATATATATATATATATATATATATATATATATATATATATATATACACTGATTATATTTTCAACATGAACAACAAAGATTTTGTGATAAAATAGAAAGAGATGTATGAAGGGAGGGAAGGAGATAGGTGGAAGGGAGAAGGGGGAGGGGGAGGTTGGCCAGGAACTGGGCGAGCTTATTAAAGTGACAGGTTGGCAATTTTGTGGGTAGGGCGTCTTGAAGAATGCCAAGGCGACGCGCCCTCATTTTTCGCGTGTGTGTGCTCACCTAAATGTGTGTGTGCAGTGCACACCCCGCCTTGTTGGCTAGGCTAATGGGTTACTTAATGTCCTGACTCATTCATCAGGTTTATGTTGGTTGCTGAACCAGCCTCTTACAATCTATACGTGACTACCGAACAATCATTCTGACAGCCTGAGTGGCTGCCGCTGTCTGACTGTCACACGCAGAGGTGTGCGGTGACAGTCACCATCAAGCCATTACCTCCCACCATTTTTCAACCCACTCCACTAATTAACAAAATGACAGGTAAACACCCCAAAGCCTCCGCTATCCTGGAATTAAAAAGTTGTTAAAGACAATATCACTCACCCGCAGGCCGCCAACCCCGGTAATACTGGGATAAAAACTGTCCAAGATGACAAACGCTTCACTTAATGTTCTTTATAATAAACAATTATATTGTCGGTCAAGAAACTTCTCAACAACAAGCGACGGAAGTGTCCCTGAAGACCCAGAGTGACAGGACGATAACTGATGACCACGATAACTGTGATGGTGATGAGTGATAACCGATGATAATACCTGGGAATGATGAACAAATCCAAC
>WNGS01169498.1:10913210-10921879 GCA_020271785.1 Procambarus virginalis
CGGAGACAAGAGAACAGATGCAGCCTCCCCCCCCCCCTCCACATAAAGTGCTCTCTACCTCTATGGAAAAACCTTCCCAATTTTCCTCGTAATTTACAAGAGAAAAGTTCTACTTAGTACTATGTTTGCGCCAAAACTTTGAAAAATAATGGTCCCACCACAACTCTAATCAAATAAATTGAGATCCATTCCAAACAATTCTGACTGTTCCCTCAATCCGCCATAAAAGCTCTTACCGTGTGTGGCTCAGTTGTTGTGCCTATAATCTTCAGAAACTGAATGTGTCTCTTAACCCTGATAAACTGTTCACTATATTCCCCTTGGAAAGATGTGGAGATCTCTCTGCATTATACCCCATCAGTGTTAAACAAATGTATAACACTGACATTTGAGATGTATACATTAGAAGCTATTGACAGTCATCTTCAAATTCTCAAACCGACTGAATCCTATGCCTTTACTGATGGCTCTGTGCAGTTAGGCACTGGTAGAACAGGTTGTACATGTGCAGTGTATAAAGGGAATGAAATGATCATGTCTAGTACACAGAGATTGAACAACTGGGCTAGCACGACACAGACCGAGCTATTGGGTATTTATCTAGCCACTGAATACCTAAGCTCAATGGTGGTGGAGTTATTTTCTGTGACTCTAAAAGTGCTCTGCAGTCCTTAAATAACCCATCACAATGTATGTCGGAAGTAGCTTGTAATATTAAATGGAATGGAATTTTTGCCAATGATAATAATTCTTGTATAAAATTTGTGTGGATCCCATCCCATGTTGGAGTTGGAAAACATGACTTTGTAGATCGATTGGCCAATGAGGCTTGCAGGAAAGAAAACATTGATTATAACTTTGGACTATCTAATGCAATTATTAGAAACATACAAATTAAAGAAATTAATTCAGATTAAGAAGAACTAAGAAATGCTCAGAGACCTGAAAGCTGCAGTATTAAAAGTTATGACAAGTTTTGTAATAATAGGTATTTGTATGGTCAGCATAGTAGCCGAACCAGGCAATGTGATGTAGTCATTGCACGAATTCGCCTTGGCTGTAGACACATCTGGCAGGTTAGTGAGGCTGAGCCACTACCAGAATACTCAGATTGTAAACTCTGTGATAAACCTTTAATGCATTCACTAGAACACTACATTGATGAATGTGAAACCGTAAAGGACTTTAGACCTCCTGGCCTCTTGTACCACCAACTGTGTAACTATTTTATTGACTCAGGTGTTCTGGACGACATCCTAACAATTTACCCAAAATTTGCTTGTCCATTTTATAATAATGAAGAACATTTTTATTTATATTACTTCTAAGCCGCATCACCTATGAACCCATCCCTGCCCTTGTGTGGCAGTGCACAGTAGAAAGTTGTTTTCACATATCCATACATTAAAACATTGATTGTAACCATGATATATATGTGCTTCAGCCTACAGTTTAGACCTATTGTCTTATGTATGACCCTCTGTCCTGCGTGACAGTGAATACCAACATTATCCTCACTTTAATAAGACTTAATTGAATTCCTCAGATTAGACAAAATTGTAATTAATTTTTTGTCAATAAAGATGTTAATAATAATAATAATAATAATAATGCCCTTTTCTTCCCTATTCTCGTTTTCTTTATACGTTACGAAATATTATTTCTGTTGTTGTTAGAGATTCGCTACTTGGAAGAAAAAGTTCCAAGTAGCACGGGCTATGGTGAGCCCGTAGTTGAAATTTATTTCTGCCTTAGAGCATAGAAGACTTTGTCCCCGAGAGCTGTATGTGTGTTGTTCTCGCCTCCGAGGCCAGTGTGCCGACGAAGGATGGTATTAAAACACAATATATCGCTTCTGTCACTAAATTGCAGGAATTACATCATTCGCCCCAAGAAACAGCGCCGTCGGCCGCGTTAACTACTTAATCGTGTAATTGCTTCGGTGATTACTTTCTCGTCTCGTTCACTTTCGTCCCTGTGGTTGGGACTGTCACTTGAGTAACTGTTAAGCTTGAGGGGCAGTGGAATTACCATGGGGAGACGGCATCGTGTGATGGAACCACCCTGGGAGTGACCTAGTGATGGAACCACCCTGGGAGTGACCTAATGATGGAACCACCCTGGGAGTGACCTAGTGATGAACCACCCTGGGAGTAACCTAGTGATGGAACCACCCTGGGAGTGACCTAGTGATGGAACCACCCTGGGAGTAACCTAGTGATGGAACCACCCTGGGAGTAACCTAGTGATGGAACCACCCTGGGAGTAACCTAGTGATGGAACCACCCTGGGAGTAACCTAGTGATGGAACCACCCTGGGAGTAACCTAGTGATGGAACCACCCTGGGAGTGACCTAATGATGGAACCACCCTGGGAGTGACCTAGTGATGGAACCACCCTGGGAGTAACCTAGTGATGGAACCACCCTGGGAGTGACCTAGTGATGGAACCACCCTGGGAGTAACCTAGTGATGGAACCACCCTGGGAGTGACCTAGTGATGAACCACCCTGGGAGTGACCTAGTGATGAACCACCCTGGGAGTGACCTAGTGATGGAACCACCCTGGGAGTAACCTAGTGATGGAACCACCCTGGGAGTGACCTAATGATGGAACCACCCTGGGAGTAACCTAGTGATGGAACCACCCTGGGAGTGACCTAGTGATGGAACCACCCTGGGAGTGACCTAGTGATGGAACCACCCTGGGAGTGACCTAGTGATGAACCACCCTGGGAGTGACCTAGTGATGGAACCACCCTGGGAGTGACCTAGTGATGAACCACCCTGGGAGTGACCTAGTGATGGAACCACCCTGGGAGTGACCTAGTGATGAACCACCCTGGGAGTAACCTAGTGATGGAACCACCCTGGGAGTAACCTAGTGATGGAACCACCCTGGGAGTGACCTAGTGATGAACCACCCTGGGAGTGACCTAGTGATGGAACCACCCTGGGAGTGACCTAGTGATGGAACCACCCTGGGAGTAACCTAGTGATGGAACCACCCTGGGAGTGACCTAATGATGGAACCACCCTGGGAGTGACCTAGTGATGAACCACCCTGGGAGTGACCTAGTGATGGAACCACCCTGGGAGTGACCTAGTGATGGAACCACCCTGGGAGTGACCTAGTGATGGAACCACCCTGGGAGTGACCTAGTGATGGAACCACCCTGGGAGTGACCTAATGATGGAACCACCCTGGGAGTGACCTAGTGATGAACCACCCTGGGAGTGACCTAGTGATGAACCACCCTGGGAGTGACCTAGTGATGGAACCACCCTGGGAGTGACCTAGTGATGGAACCACCCTGGGAGTGACCTGGTGATGAACCACCCTGGGAGTGACTTAATCGCATGGTAGAATTGTCCTGGGGGGTGACGTCCTCAGGCAGTGGGATTACCCTGGGTGGGAAGTCATCGTGTGATGGATTACTCTTGGATGATGGGATTACCCTGGGGGGGGGGAAGTCATCTCCTGGTGTAGGATTAATTTCTTTGGGTGCTGAGATTATCCTTGAGTGACATCATCGTGTGGATGGATTACTCTGGGAGTGACATATCATCTTCACGTGCACTCTCCCAGGGTAGTTACGTCACCAAGTGCACCAACACACCCACGGAAGTAACCACAATGGTCAATGATTCAGCATCTTCGTCCCCGCATGCGAAACCTGTACATCTTCCTCGATCACTACAGCCTAGTCCGTCACTTTTTAAAGCACTTACGAGCTCGGAAAAGCCATTGGGGTCGTAGTCTACCCCTCGTTATGGAGAAGCTCGTAGCCCTCCGCACCTCGTAAGCTGTTCAATGGGAACTAAGCCACCATGGAAGATGGAGAGGTTTCGCAACTGGACGCGTAAGTGCTTGGTGAATTCAGCCCGAAGGTGAAGGAAAGTTGGTTGATTGAAAGCTAGACAATAAAATGGTATGGGATTTATGAGAAGGAATTACCTGAGTGAAATTTGAGGAGTTAAAGGCCGTGGGAGGAGAGAGGCTGTGCCACTATGGCACTGTGCCTTGAGACCTTACTGCACACCACACACACACACACACACACCACACACACACACCACACACACACACACACACACACACAACACACACACACACACACACACACACACACACACACACACACACACACAATGGAACCAAAGGAACCAAAGAGCCAAAGAAACAAGGAACCAAAGCTACTACACAGTCACATCAGGGGGAAGACAACAGTGAAGGAACGGGTGATGAAACTTAGGACGGGCGAGGACAGGTACACAGAGAATGACAAAGAGGTGTGTGAGGAACTCAACAAGAGGTTCCAGGAGGTCTTTACAATAGAACAAGAAGACGTCGCGGCGCTAGAAAAGGTGGCAGCAAACCAGGAGACCTTGGAAGGGTTCGAAATTGTAGGAGATGAGGTCAAGAAGCACCTATTGGAGCTGAACGTGAGAAAAGCTGTTGGGCCGGACGGAATCTCACCATGGGTATTGAAAGAGTGTACAGGAGCACTTTGTTTGCCACTCTCCATAGTGTATAATAGGTCGCTGGAAACGGGAGACCTACCAGAAATATGGAAGACGGCTAATGTAATCCCAATATACAAAAAGGGTGACAGACAAGAGGCACTGAACTACAGGCCAGTGTTCTTAACTTGTATACCATGCAAGGTGATGGAGAAGATCGTGAGAAAAAACCTAGTAACACATCTGGAGAGAAGGGACTTCGTGACAACCCATCAACATGGGTTCAGGGAGAGTAAATCTTGCCTTACAGGCTTAATAGAATTCTACGATCAGGTGACAAAGACTAAGCAAGAAAGAGAAGGATGGGCGGACTGATTTTTTTTGTACTGTCGGAAAGCCTTTGACACAGTACCCCATAAAAGGCGATGCATAAGCTGGAGAAACAGGCAGGAGTAACTGGTAGGGCGCTCCAGTGGATCAGAGAATACCTAAGCAATAGGAAGCAGAGAGTTACAGTGAGGGGTGAGACCTCAGATTGGCGTGAAGTCACCAGTGGAGTCCCACAGGGCTCTGTACTCGGACCTATCTTGTTTCTGATATACGTAAATGATCTCCCAGAGGGTATAGACTCATTCCTCCCAATGTTTGCTGACGACGCCAAAATTATGAGAAGGATTAAGACAGAGGAGGACAGCTTGAGACTTCAAGAAGACCTGGACAAGCTGCAGAAATGGTCGAACAAATAGTTGTTAGAGTTCAACCCAAGCAAATGTAATGTATTGAAGATAGGTATAGGGAGCAGGAGACCAGATACAAGGTATCATTTGGGAGATGAAATACTTCAAGAGTCAGAGAGAAAGACCTGGGGGTTGATATCACGCCAGACCTGTCCTCTGAAGCTCATATCAAAAGGATAACATCAGCAGCATATGCCAGGTTGGCTAAAATAAGAACGGCCTTTAGAAACTTGTGTAAGGAATCTTTCAGAACATTATATACCACATATGTCAGACCAATCCTGGAGTATGCGGCTCCAGCATGGAGTCCATATCTAGTCAAGCATAAGACTAAACTGGAAAAGGTTCAAAGGTTTGCCACCAGACTATAGTACCCGAGCTGAGAGGTATGAGCTACGAGGAGAGACTACGGGAATTAAACCTCACTTCGTTGGGAGACAGAAGAGTTAGGGGGGACATGATCACCACATTCAAGATTCTTAAGGGAATCGACAGGGTAATTAAAAGGCAAAGACAGTCTATTTAACACAAGGGGCACACGCACTAGGGGACACAGGTGGAAACTGAGTGCCCAAATGAGCCATAGAGATATTAGAAAGAACTTTTTTAGTGTCAGAGTGGTTGACAAATGGAATGCATTAGGAAGTAATGTGGTGGAGGCTGACTCCATACACAGTTTCAAGTGTAGATATGATAGAGCCCAATAGGCTCAGGAACCTGTACACCTGTTGATTGACAGTTGAGAGGCGGGACCAAAGAGCCAGAGCTCAACCCCCGCAAGCACAACTAGGTGAGTACAACCAGATGAAAACGCTGCAAAGAGTCTCAAGGAAGATCTATACTGCCCTTAGGGAATAAGAGAAGTTAAAAGCCCAAACTGCCCATGGCTTAGTAACCAAGGTTTAGATGCATAACATACCAGTAAGAGACCTCGGAACAAAATACAAGGAGCACAGTACAGAGATGAAGTAAAGTGTAAAGTGTGTGGACAAAGACAGGGACACACACTCGAACACTATATCTTGGATTGTAGTAAAATTGTGCTATTTAGAGATAAATCTAAGCTCACTCTGTATGATATGACAACCTATCTTATTACCATGGATAAATTACCTGAAATCCTTGTACTGTATCCATATTTCGTTTCTAGTAAATAAATGACATATTAGATTAAGAAACAAGTAGTGTATTGTGAAGGCTAATAATAAACAGAAGCTCCCCAATGACTCTGTAATATCTCCATTGGTCAAACTATTATGTATTAGCGATAAGACCTACCATTAATGTATGATGACTTACTGTAAATATATAGCTCTTGAAATAGCACTCACTCTGTAACTAGCTGACATGTAACTATAAGGTGTGAAGGATAGATGTAATTGTTTATGTAATATCTAAGATGAGGTCTGATAAAGACCTTTGGTGCCCTCTGTAATGCTTTTTGCGCTACCGCTCACAGGATGAGTATGGGGTGCACAATAAACTAGCCGCCTCAGGCGGCAACAAATTACAAGGAGAACCACAACATAAATACAAGAGTGAGAGGAATCAATATACAGGAACCCAACAACAGAGTCAGTATGAGGATGACATAGCATTCCAAGCCAAGGATCAGCCTGAACTATCACACAGCCGGTCATCACAACTATCACAAAAGAGCCGAGCGGACAGCACGCTGGACTTGTGATCCTATGGTCCTGGGTTCGATCCCAGGCGCCGGCGAGAAACAATGGGCAGAGTTTCTTTCACCCTATGCCCCTGTTACCTAGCAGTAAAATAGGTACCCGGGTGTTAGTCAGCTGTCACGGGCTGCTTCCTGGGGGTGGAGGCCTGGTCGAGGACCGGGCCGCGGGGACACTAAAAGCCCCGAAATCATCTCAAGATAACCTCAAGATAACCGCACGAGATGTCGGTCACTGACAAATGATGAAGCTACACAAGGAGGAGGAGGCTACACAGAGCATGATAGGAAGTGTGTGAAGAGAGAACTCAATAAAAGCTTCCAGGAACTTGTTAAGATCTAACGAGAATTGTCACTAGATCTCCCAATCACTTGGGCCGGACGGTAGAGCGATGGTCTCGCTTCATGCAGGTCGGCGTTCAATCCCCAACCGTCCACAAGTGATGTGGGCACCATTCCTTTCGCCCCGTCCCATCCCAAATCTTTATCCTGACCCCTTCCCGGTGCTATATAGTCGTAATGGCTTGGCGCTTTCCCCTGATAGTTCCTTCCTGTACCCAGGTCTATGGCTTCTAATAGAACAAGCTCTATCAGAAGAAAAACTGATGGCAATAGAAATATGACGAGAGGAAGTCAAGCACCAATCAGAGAGCCGGATATGATAGAAGCCACAGAGGCGGACCAGACCTCAGCAGGGAGCCCAAGAACTGCAGGCTGCACCATTGTGTCTGTGCCTCCCTTGCTTTAGTCTTCATCCCATCGCTGGAAATGGGGGGAACTGCCTGACATTTGGAAAGTGGCAAATGTGGCACCTTTACACCAGACAGGAGGAAGACAGGAACCATTGAACTACAGACTGACATCACTAACAAGTATCCCCTGTAGGATATTAGACAGACTAATCAAAACAAAGCCTCATCGGTCATTTAGAACATATCAATTTCTAAAAGTCATTTACAGCCTTAAGTACATTACAACCTGTTGCAAAGTAGGGGGGGGGATAATGGGGCGAGTGGGTGGAGTAAGTGTTGCAGGGGGGAAGTGGGAAGTATAAGGTGGCAGTATCAGGTGATGGCTCAAGTTCTCACAGCTGGTCTGTGAATTTGGGGAAAGTGTTAGGTGTAGGGTAGGAGCCGCCTGGGTAAACAAACGGTAACACTGTTGTAACAGTCAGCAAAACTTCAAACGTTACTACCGCACCAGGTTCCCATTAAAGCCTCCAGACTTTACTAAACCCAAACAATGCGTGTGTCAAAACATTTGTGAGTGGCTGCGTAAAGAAGCTATTGATGATTGATGAAGATTAAGCCACCCAAGAGGTGGCACGGGCATGAATAGCCCGTGAATAAGGTAAAGAAGCGAGTTCAAACTTCAATAATACCGCTGCCAGCTTCCTGAGGCGTCGAAGCACCAACCAGCTGAATCTGTGAGAACATTATTGACCACAGTCATGTAACAAGATATGACACCTACAGCAGCACAAACATCAACCAGGTAACATCATCTCCCTCCTCGCCTCACTAACCTTAATTCATCAGCAGTTTGCGGTGGTCTGAATCCCCTAAGATTCCTTCAGAAACAAACCAGTTACGCTAAGAATCAATACCAGGGAAGTTATTTGGTTAAGTTATTCCCCTGAAAGGTCACCACTCCGCCCAGTGGTCGAGTGTTGGAGTCCGAGTCTATCTCTTAACCAACTAATAGAGATAGACACTTTCCTGCCTAGGTACGTGTCTACGAAATCGTTTCCACATATGACATTTGCCATCATGACTGAGGCCTGGCAA
>WNGS01169498.1:10927957-10942457 GCA_020271785.1 Procambarus virginalis
GTCCACTCACCTGATCTGGGGACGTAGGGTGAGCTGGGGTCGTAGCTGCAGGAGGACATAGGGGAGAGCGCGCTGCCATTCGAAGGATGCCCCATGGAGCCCCCAGAGAGTCCGTTGGGATTCTGCGGGGGCGGTGAGAGGGAGTCCACACTCATGGCCCCTGGAGAGGGGGACCAATCGCTGTCGCACCGCGGCTTCTTGGGGTTCCCCGGATAGTCTGAGGGCCCCGAGGGCGACACCGGGGGCTCGTTCTTGACCATGATGCTTAGGGGCGAGACCGGGGAACGAGGGATCCCTGAGGGGGATTCTCCGATCAAAGGGGAGCCGACGACGTAAGGGGAGGCGGAGGGCGAGGGGTCGGGCTTAGGGGAGACGAGAGAGTGTACCAGGGAAGGATGGGTAGGGGGTGAGCGCCGACCCATCAGCCCGCGGCCCCGGTGGCTGGAGTCGCGAGGGAAGTCCATCGTCACGCGCACACCATCACACTCTGTGGGACCAACACACCCGCTCGTTACTACGACAATAATACTCTTAACAACATAAACACAACTACACATGCAATGTAACAACACCATAAATACTAACAATTAAACTAAGATCATGTATAATAAATAAATAAAAAAACATAATAATAATAATAATAATGATAATAATAATAATAATAATACACAGAGTAATCACACTATCATCATATATCAATGAGAAAATCCGTAGGAGCCGTGATGAGGGTTCGAACCTATGTGCTGGGTTCCCAGGCACGCGCTATAGACAACTAGGCCACGACATAGTCAAAAGGATTACAACCTGGGGTGCAGTAGTACCCAGGTTGCATGGGGGAACTACTCATACTGCTGTATACAAAGGGATGAATGGGCGAAATACTGGGATATTAACAGCGTGCCAAAAATATAACATAACACAGGAAACACTGTATAAAATTGGATAAGTTAAGAGTGCCTTCTGCGGTTTAATATATTCTTAATATATATATATATATATATATATATATATAATATATATATATATATATATATATATATATATATGTGAAGCAGGATACCAGGATCGTAAAGGGTTGTGAGTGTGTGTATCGATATTTAAGAAGTGGGTTAGATCAATTATGTCGAATTATTCACCAATTACCTTAATTAACGTCTGCTGCTTAAATTAACAATTGCAAAAGCCATTTGTTTGCATTCTGGAAAACAAATACTTAAAGGATTCAGAGCAAGGTTTTACTAAAGGTAAATCGTGTTTATCAAGTTTAGACTTAGAAATTGGAACGCACAGTAACGTTTGCAAATTTACAGAAAATACAAAACTAGAGAAGAAAATTAATTTAGAAGACTCAAAATTCATACAACACAATTTGGACAGACTTTTAAAATGGAAAAGAAAATCTGAAAGACACGATTAATAATAAGGATCTTATGCCAAAAATTCTGCTTTATTCTTCAGCCCATGTTAGTTTCTCTTTGGCCATTTAGATTATGCATAAGCTGAATTTCTCTCTCACACACTCATACCGCGAGGCCACAGTGACCCTAGCGGCCTCGCGGCCTGGGGATCGTAGTCCTAATGGCCCGGGTTCGATTCCGGCAGAGGCGGAAACAAATAAGCAGTTTCTTTCACCCTGATGCGCCTGTTGACCTATCAGTAAATAAGTACCTGGGGGTTAGACAGCTGCTACGGGCTGCTTCCTAGGGATGTGGACTCACCTAGTTGTGCTTGCGAGGGTTGAGGTCTGCTCTTTCGGCCCGCCTCTCAACTGTCAATCAATCAACTGTTACTAACTACTAACTAATTTTTCACACACACACACACACACACCACACACACACACACACACACACACACACACCACACACACACACACACACACACACACACACAGGAAGCAGCCCGTAACAGCTGTCTAACTCCCAGGTACCTATTTACTGCTAGGTAACAGACCCTTCAGGGTGCAAGAAACTCTGCCCACTATTGTTTCTCGCCAGCGCCGGGAATCGAACCCGGGTCACAGGATTACGTGGCCAGCATGCTATCTACACAGCCAGCGGCGCCCACTCCGCCGGTGGCCGGTATGTGGAGTGATCTCAACATACCACTACCGGTGAGTCAAGGATGGACACATAATGCGGCACCAACACCACACTGAATGGGGTTAGTGGCCGTAATGAGGTTGCTGTGTGTTGTCCTTGGATACTGAGGGATATTCAGGCGTTGTTGGGGGAACTGGACATTCAGATGTCACTGGGGACAGTGACATTCAGACCTCGCTAGGGAAGGGAACACTCAGACCTCGCTGGGGCAGGGAACATTCAAAAGCAGATAGAACGAGTTCTATTAAATTACCACTAATAGATCATTCTACCTCTCTGACGTTTGACATACTGGCTTCGAATACACAGTTGGCAACACAGTTACAGAATAATGCACCTAGAAACACACATTTGTATACACAGTTATGACCGACAACAGGAGCCCACATGAAGCAGCAATACACGGCGATGAGACAGTACGTTAAGAACTCCTGGCAAGATAACGGGTTGCCACGAAGAGTGAAGTGACACTTACGGTAGATGAGGGTGTGGAAGGAAAGACAAGTGCAACAAGTGTGATGGCGGGACACGTGCGAACGTGAGAAAGTGCAAGTGCGAGAGATGTGGAAGGAAAGGCAAGTGTGTGATTATGCTCACAGGAAATCAACACAGCACACAGCACAAGGAGACTCCTCCTCCCTCCTCCATTCCCTCAGATGTCACCTCACATCGGGGTTAAACAGAACATCTGCGAGTCCACCTGACACTTGCTGCCTCACTGACCAATAAAACCTGACACAGTGAAGACACTAGGCGCATTAGGACGCGTTTGACACCAGTAAGCGACACCTTGACTGGCCGGCGGGTTGAGGTCATTGGCTCAGGGTTAGTTATACATGGTTTAATTCACACAAATCCCGGTTCAAGGTTTGTTTGTGTGTGTGTGTGTGTGTGTGTGTGTGTGTGTGTGTGTGTGTGTGTGTGTGTGTGTGTGTGTGTGTGTGTGTGTGTGAGTGAGTGAGTGAGTGAGTGAGTGAGTGAGTGAGTGAGTGAGTGAGTGAGTGAGTGAGTGAGTGAGTGAGTGAGAGTTTGAGGGTGTGTGCGTGCACTCACCCACGTGTGGACGTCGGTGGGTACATGTGTGTGAACTTTCACCTCTTCTCTCACCCCCTCCTGTCCCCTCCTCCCCTGCCCAGGGTGCCAGGTGGCTGCCGACGGCCCACCACAACTATTACATCAATACAACTTTGCCTCAGACTACCTCGGTCTTTTGACCGCAATCAGTGATCATCTCATTATATCCCGAATGATCTTCAAACACCCACTGATCTAAATCTGCTCAATTCTTTCCCTTATGAAGAATATTCCCTTCTAGATCTCCTTTCCACGTGGCTTCGGTAATTTGTACAATATTTCAACATCTTGGGGCCAGACGTCGGGTTCTGTAGACGGTGATTGGTTTATTCTTTATCGTCTTGGCACGATCTCCTTCCTTTCTGAATAGATGGTCGTCCTGTCCGACCCCTAGACTCAAGGCCAAAGGCATCTTTATGCCCTCCTAAGAAGCAATTAGCTGACACTAATCCATCAGCATCCTTACAGCACCACACAAACGTTCCTTACAAGAGCACTGCTATCCAAGCTTCTGTAACCAACTTAAGATCATCCTCTCTCTCTCTCTCTCTCTCTCTCTCTCTCTCTCTCAGCCCATGTCCGCCATTCATCTCTCAGTTCACTCTAGCCGCCTTATTTCTCAACCCACGCCCGCCCATCCTCTCTCGACCCAAGCACGCCCTCAACCCTTGAGTCAGTAGAAGGTCCTGTAGCAGTCCATGCGCGCCCCTTCCCTTTCATTCAAGTTGTGACCACTCGACCTAAATCCCTCTCCTGCCGCCGCCCACAGTAAGGTAATGTAAGAACGAGTTCTCTCGGCAGTCTTTATGCTCACTTCTATATTAATATTATCATAATATGATAATATTAATTAAGTTACAAGTGAGCATAATAATATGCTCACTTCTAACTCAATATTATCATGGAAAGTGCGCTACAGACGGCATACTGAAGAATGTTTACATTCTAAAAGAGAGTACGACATTGATATTTTTGTTTTTGTCTTGTGAGTTGAGTAGAGATCATAGAGCCCTTATTCTCCTACAGAACTGTAACTTGTGAGAGAAGCTGAACTGCTTGTCAGATGAGTCAGCCTTGAGGTAGTTCCTCCACTTCTTTAACATCCGCCTTTGAGGGGCCAGCGTGAACTATATGTAGGATACATAGGTGATGTGATACTAAGATTCCCATCTGCCAAGGTGGATTATAAGGATATTTTTAGGAATATAACAAAAGATATGACCCAGGTACCTCTTAACGGCAGGTCTACAGGATCTGATGACTGGACATTCAATAATGTTATACTGGAGAGTATGAGCCAATTCCTTTGCTCAGAATGTACACGTGGAGAGGTGAGGACTGAGAGATTCGTCGCCTACAACAGGTAACGGCGGTTCACCTTGATCCTGATAATTACTACGTCATATTGTCTGATGGGCAACATGTGCCCCCACATATCTAAATATAGGTGTAAGATCTAAACAAATAAACAACAATTTATATTAGTGCTTTCCGTCCTTTGACCTAGATTTTTTTGTATTTAAATATTATAATTAAGAGATATATTTAATTATTAAGTGATATTATATTATATTATTATTAAGTTTAATTAAATATATTATAGTGAAGAGATATAATATTTGCTTGAAACTGCATTCATACATATGAGGTTTTGAACTCTATTCTATGCAGAAAGCTAGTACTTCGTGATTACTTTTATTAGGTTTATGCTGTCTGTTTAGGAGGTTTCAATTCTATATGAACCTTAATCTGAGGAAGAGGGGAAATTGTGTGAAACTTTTAAAGTTCAATATTTATTTGAATGCTTATTTTATCCCTTATATTTGACCTGCAATAAGCCGGTAACATCAGCATTGGTCACGTTGTCCCATTTACGAGCATTGAAGTAATCTATAACACCGGGCTCCAAGTTAGAGAAAATCCTGGAATTTTAATAATGTTGCCGGGAAAAACCAGAACACGAGTGAACAAATATTAATGGTAAGATAAAAGAGTTACCAAGAACAATAATAGTAATAATAGCGAGGACCAAGTCGCCGTAAACCCAACCTCACTAACGCTCACCCATCAAGACGCGATCAAGACCAACTTGTCCTCTTAAAATAAGGTCGCTTTTGGCCGTTTGTCCGTATGGCCGAAAGTGGACGTAATTTGAAAGTGAAAAAAAAATGAAAATAAATTTGGGATTTTTTTTTTCAACAACAGTTAGTTAAGGGTCCTCTGGTAGGTTAGGTGGGCAGGAAATTCTCATAAAGTTTCAAAACGTTATGAAAAACGTTAATTGAAAGTTTCCTCTCCTAACCTTAAGGAGTAAGCCGGACGACTCAATCAGAAAACGGGACAATACGTCACTTTTGTGAGTCGATTTCATTTCAAATTACGTCCACTTTTGGCCATAGCGCCGCGCATACGAGCCAAAAGTGACGTTATTTTTAAGAGGACGGGTTGATCACCTCACGCTGCTGTGGAATTAAGTCCCGCCTGATGTGGGCCGCAAGCCCTGCTGTGCTGCTCCATAACTGCTGTGTTCTTGTGTTTTATTGTTATTCTAGGCCCAGTGCCCTCATGATCTCCTGCCACCACCCACCTGCCACTAACCAACGCCACCCACACCCACCCACTGCCACCAACCGACGCCCACCTGCCCACCCACCTGGTACCAACGAGGTAGTAGCACACCACATGACCCAAGGACGTGGTGGCCAGATCCAGATCACTCGCAAATGTCAGGAGCAGCTTCCAGAGGTCCCTGGTACCCCACCTGTTACTGGTCTGGCTCCTGACCCACCAAGCTTGTCTTGGCTACTCCTGTACCTTCATATATGACTGCCCTCTCTAACACTTTTCACTATAAATAAATAAATAAATTATATATATAATTTATATATATATAATTTATATAGCACGGGGGTATATTTATATATATAAATTTATATATTTATTTATATTTATATTTATATTATTTATATTTATATATATATTTATTTTATATATTTATTTATTTATATTTATATATTTATTTATATATATATATTTATATATATAGCACGGGGTATATTTATATATATAAATAAACGGGGTATCACCTCTGGTTGTTTGTACGGACCCTCAATCCTAGAACCCTAGAAGAAGATATGCAGCACCCGGGGGAGCCTTGACGGGCTCCCCCGGGCACTGGCACATATTGTCTTGTCCTACCACCCCTTATATATTTATATGTGCTGGGCAGGGGGAACTTTCTTGTACATGATTACATGATTACAAAATGTGGCCTTAACACATACAAAACACGAACATTACAAGTAAAATGAAAAACGCACCAACGGGATACACCAATAAATGTCACAGACAGATTTGATCATTGTTGCAAGTCAAACACCTCATCGAATTCCTCCGAGGTTGGACTCGTGCCCAAGATGCTGCAGGCATTTTCCCTCTGAATTGCGACACTGAGACGCTGGAACAGGAAGCTTTTCGCTCTTTGGTCATTTGTGATTCTGATCAATTTGTCGCCCAATTCCTTCAGGAACTTCAATGTACATTTTCCCCACGAACCGAGTCTCCCTGAACCGATCGGAACAATGCTGTAGCGGTGAGCCAGACCGCTGTATTTGATGGCTTTCTGCATTTCCCTGAAAGAAGCAGCGCCACGCCCTTAGCTTGTGCTGTGGTGGAGGTAGGTACTGGCCAGTGTGGCAGCGCACGTGTAGTCCCACACCACTTGCTTACCATCCTTCCTAGGAAGCATGCTGACCCCGTTTGGGCACTTCAGAAGTTCGTTGGGTCTAAATATGTGTGTGTTCTCTGTGTGCTGGGCAGCGGGATGTGGCGAGGCTCCTCTTGATGATGTCATTGACTTCTTCATGTCTTCTTCATCCGCACTTCCGCAGATGTACCTATGTTCGGTGAGAATAGGGCGGCAAGGGGAACGGCAACTCCAAAGCAGAGGGCGTCATGACTCAGGCGAGGTCCCAGGGGCACAGCAAATAAAAAATCCCAGGCATGGAGTGCTGTTACTGCTAGGAGCTACTGCTACTAGTAGCTAGGAGCTATTGCTAGGAGTTACTGTTACAGCTTTGTTCTCAGCAGATGCGTTTTCAAGCATTGTTGTGGCAGTGTTTTCCATTATGGGGCTACCCCAGTGGGCCTGCTTGTGGTCTTTTGGAGCTTGTGGGCGAGGTAAAGGGTGAGCAATGACTAGCTGCTTCGATTAACTTTGGATCATGAGTTTCCTCTTAGTTTCGTATTTTCTGCTATTCCTACTGTGACCGTAGTAGCATAAAACAGACGATCCTCCCACAGTTTAAGCCCTGCCCCTTTCTCAAACCAAAAAGGCAATTAATATATTTTAAATATTTCACACCGCTAGGTTCCTCACACTGGCGGACCACCCACACGTCAATGATGGACTATTATGAACAAGGTTAGGTTAGGTTAGGTTAGGTTAGGTTGATGGCCCTTGTGGATTTGTTCATTAGATGCATCACGCCATTGTGATTCTGTGTGTAATGGACTATTATATTATTTTTATGAGAGAGAGAGAGAGAGAGAGTCAGTTAAAAGTTAGAGACAGATACACAGAGTGAGAGATTGGCCAGCAGAGAAACTGGGTCGACCAGGGCAAAGGGAGAGACAGAAATACAAACAGAAAAAAAAGATACAGACAAACAACAACATACAGAGATAAGGAATGAAGGTAGGCAGCATTCTAAATCAAAATTACATCTAATACATAAAGTAAGTAACATTTAGTTCACAATTTGAAAGATGATATGTTGTGAAGACAAAGTGAGGTTTAGCATAATGGCGACGCTTGTCAGATTAGGCGCGTTTACCATTACGATCAAACATTAGCTGGGGGGAAGAACATTGCCGGAGCACGTGAGGCGAGGTGACGGCGGCAGGCTCCTGCATGATCTTGCCAGCATGGCTAACGGCGAGCCAGGAGAAGACCTGCCCACGCAACCTGCCTCACGCTCTAAATATTTTTGTTTGCACGCTGCACCTGGCGAATGGGGGCAGACCGGACCGACGGGTGTTGAGGTGCCTCAGCCTTGCTCTGAGACTAATCCCTGGATAAGGCACTGACGCAGGGAGGAGCCAGGGGACGGGAGGAACTTACTTTATTACCACGTGTCTGGCCTTCACCTGTCGGGAGGGCGTCGTGCCACAGGTGGGGTCACAGGGCACCACCACCTGGATTCATCAACCATTTACGCATTCACTCACGAAACCTGTACATCTTTCCTCAGTCATGGCGGCTTTGTTTACATGTATTAAACAGTTTATTGTCAACCCAAGACAGATTGTTATAGACAGTCTCGCAGCGATTCAGAGATCATAATAAGTTTAAACAAATCTGCCATGATTGAGGAAAGATGTACAGGTTTCGTAAGTGGTTGGGTAGATGCTTGAAGAACGCTGACCCCGGGAGCACCGGTGATCTTGTCTACAAGCTTCCGTTCGACTGCGTATTGGGGATAACACTTGAGTCGCTCTCTCTGTCTGTGTCCTACACTGCGTGTCCTACACTGCGTGTCCTACACTGGGTGTCCTACACTACGTGTCCTACACTGCGTGTCCTACACTACGTGTCCTACACTGCGTGTCCTACACTGGGTGTCCTACACTGCGTGTCCTACAATGGTTATACCATACGAGCGACTGATTGTGATCTGAGCCTCGCCTCCCTAGAGCAACTGTAACTACGGGCTCACCATAGCCCGTGCTGCTTGGAACTTTTTGTTCCAAGTAGCGAATCTTAAACAACAACAACAGCTGTGACACAGCCAGAGATCACACTCCTTCCGGCTCTCAACATCATTATTTTCAATACGATATATATAAAGACCTGGCGAGGAGCATTATGTGATGTATAAGACATCAATCTCCCGGGCACTGGACATCACGACGTTGATGCAGATGTCGCTGGATAAACTTGGATAAAGGTGTGACCACCTGACATCCGCCACGTCCAGCCGGTTTATCCAGTTTTTCCAACTCGGTTTAAGCTGTGGTTTGGAGTATATCTATTCAGCTGCGTGAGGAAGATATACCTTCCTCTCTCACTCGGTCTGTGAATTCAACTGCAGACGCAACAATGGGTTGAGCCGTAAATGTTATTGTTCAAATGTTCTTGAAGTATGATTGGACATATTTGCCCTTGCTGTGGCAACCTATATCTATAAGAGACTGTCTGCCTGTCTGTCTGTACAAATTTAGAGGCCGGTCGTTTTGGGTTAGCTTCACTCAACTTTGCATGGGGAATGGTCTGGGGGATGGGACGGACATAGGCGGGTCAGAGTAGGTTCTATTGGTCCTGTTAAGAGGGGATAAAGCCCAATAATGACCTCCCCCCTTCCCCCCCAAAAAAATGATGAAAGGAGGCTGGCCGAGTCCCTAGATACATTCGTGTTCTTGAAGACCTCATAATGCACCTACAATTTGCCAACGCAGGCTACTGATCATATGGTTCTAAACGACTAATAATCCTGTGTAATGGGGAATTTTACCATGATATAACTAGTTCTCGACACATTCTGTACTTCCCTCCATACAGCCTAGGCTCCAGGGTAGATGCATCAATGCAGATGTGCCTAAATGCGTTAATAAAACAAGTATTAAATTGAAATATCTGTCTGTTCGAGGTTGGAGTCCAGACGAGGAAGACAGGGGAAGTAGAAGAAAAGGGTAATAACGCTATATTAAAATGTGTGAATACGAGTTTTGGGGAGGGAGGTAAAGCTGCAGTTTGTACGAGCACACCCTGAGGATGTCTTGTGTAGGTCATGAGTGAAGGGTTTTTGATTCGTAAAAAGTTCTAGATTGGCTAAAGTTCTCCTGTAGTACTCATCCGTACTTATTCTCATCGTCAACACTGCGTCATCAACGCTGTAGAGCTCATAATCTGAGTCATGACACACTTATGTGTATATTTATTGCACATATATGTTTACTGTGTACCTTTGTATGTGTTCGTATAGGTGTACACGCGCGCGCGCGCGCGTGTGTGTGTGTGTGTGTGTGTGTGTGTGTGTGTGTGTGTGTGTGTGTGTGTGTGTGTGTGTGTGTGTGTGTGTGTGTGTATGTGTGTTTCAGTCTGCCGAAACTCAGACAATGAAAGTCTTGCTAAAAACAGATGCCGCCTAAAGTTGTATGTAATGAGAGTGAGCTGGGTTCTCAGGGGAGAGTACTAGGTTAGGCAGAGTACATGCTGGCGTTAGAAATGACCACCAACGCGACCCTTCGTCTAGCGAACCCATGACAAGAAATCCTGCAAAAAGTGAGTGAAAGTTCAACATTTGCCCAAGGAAGCGAATCGCTACTTCTCCTCATCTCTTCCTTTCTCTCGCTAGACTCCTTGGGCCTCTGCTACATAATTCTCGTTACGACGTCCACCTCTTCATCAAAATACGCCCTCGCACACACCGTCACATGTACACAATTCCTCCCTCTCTTTAGCACCCAAATACCCACTACTGTACGTCATTTTCTGCACGCAACACCGGCCAAGCGTTGGCTCTCTTCCACCTCCGCCTCCTCTGCTCTTCTGGTCCCTTCAACCTTCTCTAGCTCTCAATCTTTCAATACGAAAATGAAACGAAAATTCCGAACGTTTTCGTGTTTCATCACATTTTCAAGGAAATGGAAATTTCTTTGATAATCTGGTGAATAACGAAAACGTGCGGAATTTTCGATTCGTTTTCCTACTAGATACTATATATATATATATATATATATATATATATATATATATATATATATATAATATATATATATATATATATATATATATATATATATATATATATATATATATATTGTGTGTGTATATGTATTAACGTAGATGTCAAACTACCAGAAATGACGACACTAAACTACTCTCTCAACTGCCACTTGATTTCTACTGGAAATGTAAACACCAACAGTGACAGTTGTCTCGGTGTAGCTGACAGGTGGGTGGCGAGGTGTTCAGTCCTGGCATGTGGCGAGGTGTTCAGTCCTGGCTGGTGGCGAGGTGTTCAGTCCTGGCTGGTGGCGAGGTGTTCAGTCCTGGCTGGTGGCGAGGTGTTCAGTCCTGGCTGGTGGCGAGGTGTTCAGTCCTGGCTGGTGGCGAGGTGTTCAGTCCTGGCTGGTGGCGAGGTGTTCAGTCCTGGCTGGTGGCGAGGTGTTCAGTCCTGGCTGGTGGCGAGGTGTTCAGTCCTGGCTGGTGGCGAGGTGTTCAGTCCTGGCTGGTGGCGAGGTGTTCAGTCCTGGCTGGTGGCGAGGTGTTCAGTCCTGGCTGGTGGCGAGGTGTTCAGTCCTGGCTGATGGCGAGGTGTTCAGTCCTGGCTGGTGGCGAGGTGTTCAGTCCTGGCTGGTGGCGAGGTGTTCAGTCCTGGCTGGTGGCGAGGTGTTCAGTCCTGGCTGGTGGCGAGGTGTTCAGTCCTGGCTGGTGGCGAGGTGTTCAGTCCTGGCTGGTGGCGAGGTGTTCAGTCCTGGCTGGTGGCGAGGTGTTCAGTCCTGGCTGGTGGCGAGGTGTTCAGTCCTGGCTGGAGCCAACTTTTTTCTTTTAGATTCAAGAGCAAGTTCCAATCTGATCCGTATACGTTCAGATTATTATTAATTCACATTAGTATAATGACAATTTTGCCAATCAGAATCGACCATTCATTCAAATGACAAGACAGTTGAAAAGAAGAATTATAACACCGTACAATATCCACCACGAGGTTCCTTCAGCCAATCAGGTATAGAAACAACTCAGCCAATCAAAACTCAGACAATAACAAACATCAGGATTGCGGACAAAACATCCAAATATTGCGTGTTATCTTAACGACTAGTTCGGCCAGTAGAGCGGGAAAATGCACAATATTACACAAGCCTTCAGCTCAAATTTTATTGGCGGAGAGGTGGCAGAGGCAGCCAATAAGGTAGCGGTCAGGGAACTCCCAGGCTGGAACGACCAGCACGGTGTCGATATCTTGGTTCGGCTATCTTGTTTTCCGCTTCCTAGCACCTTCTTGCCTTCAACCCTTCTACTTTCTTTTATCAGATATTTCCTATCCACCCTTTTACATAATGGGGAGTAAAGCAACGGTGTGGAACGTAAGAGAGACTCTAGGGATTGAAATAAGTGTGGAATGGAAGAGGTTTTCCAGTAGTTTATCTGAAATTGGTTTCGAGATTTCTTGTAATCTTAAAGCTGAGTCGAGGGTCTGGCTTGTTTTGTAATAACTTGTTCCGTCAAGCTGTTGCTGGCAACGGCCCGCATATCCACTACAACCCGACTGAACCGGCACTTCATACAGAAATTTGTCAGATTGCCTCTTGAAAAAAATCCACTTTTATCCTGGTAACATTTGATGTATTCGGTGGGAGGCGTTGATCTTGTTGACCAGACCACACACTAGAAGGTGAAGGGACGACGACGTTTCGGTCCGTCCTGGACCATTCTGAAGTCGATTGTGGTCCAGGACGGACCAAAACGTCGTCGTCCCTTCACCTTCTAGTGTGTGGTCTGGTCCACATACTTTAGCCACGTTATTGTGACTCCTCGTTGCTCTTGTGTTCTCTGACTGTGGCGCCACAACTCTTGACTGCGTCTACTGTCCATTCTTTACCATATGATGTGTTTTTATTGTACAATTTTGGGACCTGACCTTCAAGTATCTTCCATGTTCATATAATGTGATATCGCTTCTCTACTTTCTACAAAGTACATTTAGTGCTATTGTTTTAAAGTGCTCTTCTTTCCTACTCGTACGGATGATTATATATGTCAGGGAGCACGGGTGGTGGGTGATTATCTGGTGGAGACTGTACAGCGGTTGTTGGATATGGCAGTTGATGGATTGGTTGGTGGAGGTTTGCAGGAATACGAAAGAACACTGCCCATAATTTCTAATGTGCAATAGTGAGGTGAGGGCAGCTGAAAGCGTGTGAAAAGCAAAATGGTTTATGAAGACCAGACCACACACCAGAAGATGAGCAGACGACCACGTTTGGGTCCTCCTGGACCATTATCAAGTCGACTGATGATGGGAGGGAGGTTATTGTTGTTGTTTTACATTCAGCTACACAGGACAAAAACTGTTTCAAGTAGGTTATGGTGAGCCCGTAGTGGACTTACCTGGCACAGGAGCGGGGCAAGTAGCACGGCACGGTATGGTGAGCCCGTAGTGGACTTACCTGGCACGAGCGGGCAGACAGGGGAGCCTGTATGACTTCCTGGCACGAGCGGCTGAATGGGAGGGACACGGGCATTAAGGCAAGAGAGAGGTGAGGAGAGGAATTTCCTAGAGGAAGGTAAGAGCAAGGCGAAAGGTATAGATGGGATGGGTGTAAAAAAGAGGGGTGTATGAAAGGTGGCAATAATGGGTATAAGAATAGGAACGTGAGAATAAGAGGAGAAAGAAAAAGAAAGAGAAAAAGGATGGGTAGTTATGTTAGGTCATGTGTTGTTAGAAAGGTTAGAGTATTTGAGTATGTCTGTGAAAGGGAAGAGTCCAACAGCAACAAAGACAGGACTAAGGTTCATGTTGGAGTAACTATAAGGTGTGAAGGAGATATGAAATTGTTTATGTAATAATCTAAGATAGAGTCTGATAAAGACCTTTTTGTGCCCTCTGTAATGCTTTATGCGCTACCGCTCACAGGATGAGTACGGGGTGCACAATAAACTAGCGGCTTTCAGCGGCAACAATCAATGTTAGGTACATTGTATGAAGAGCCGATTCGACAAGACGGCGTCCGTGTAGAGGCAGGAAAGATTATTTAGAAGAAGACCAATCAATAGGATGATTAGAATCCCTATCATAACAGACGAGAGCTTTGTTTGTGTCTGCAGACTTAACACTTCTTTTGTGTTCCTTAAGTCTGTCATTTAGTGTTGGCCAGTTTCCCGAAAGTATTGGAAGGAACAAGTGAACAAGAAATAGAGTAGAAACCAGCAGCATTAGAAGCAGAACCAGCAGTGTTACTATGAAGTGTTAGTTTGTCGAAAGGTGAGCGTTATGTCAAGAGGAAGAAGGGGTATTAGTGAGAGTTTTGAGTTCAGATATGAAGGGAAAGCAGAGCAAAGTGGTACTACTGTTGGAAGCAGGTTTGGGATGAAAGAAATTTCGTTTAGCTTGAGAATAGCCACAGTTTGATAAAATATAAAGGGTAACCAAGGCGAGAGACTGATTTGTAAATAAGGAAATTTCAGACTCCAGAAACTGAGGGTCGCTGATGCGTAGAGCGCTGAGGAAGAGCGAGACGAGGACACTTTTCTTAACAGCAGGAGGATGGTAGGAAAAGAAGTGTAGCCACTATGCATGGGTTTACGGTAGACACAGAAA
>WNGS01169498.1:10948274-10962278 GCA_020271785.1 Procambarus virginalis
AAGAACCCGGACACAGACAGAGCTGTGAACATGAACGGCAAGAAAAGGAAGGAGGGAATTAGATCTCCATTCAATTTTGAAATGGATAGGAGCCAGATTGTTACTGGCCAGAGGCAGGAGGAGGCGGCGGCCGGACCACTCCTCCACTCAACGGTTCTTCACTATTAAAAGAGAGAGAGAGAGAGAGAGAGAGAGAGAGAGCACAAGCCCACCGCGGCAGGCAGGCAGGCAGGCGTCACTGATACAGAGCTGTCAGTCACGGCCGCGTCTGGGTAAGTATTTACCCAGCATTATGCGCGGGTAACCAGCCTCCGAGGCAACATCTCCCACCAACACTTCAAACATCATAAAAACCACAATCTTCAACATCTCTGTTTCCTCGGATGACAAATAATGATTTAATATCTCGAAATGCATAAAAAACAGTGTGTGCGAACGGTATACACATAGGTAATACCTACATGTTGGAAAGATTGATTGATTGATGAAGATTAAGCCACCCAAGAGGTGGCACGGGCATGAATAGCCCGTAAGGTGAAATTTTGAAAAGGACACAGAATATTATATACAGAAGGTGAGGGGAGTGTGGTGAACCCATGCGAGGCCTGGCTGTTGTTGTTTGAGATTTAGCTACTCAGAACGAAATATCAATGTAGCACGGGCTATGGTGAGCCCCGTAAGAGACCTGACTGTGGCCGCCACTCCTCTACCACTGGTTCTTTTGTCAGTTCTCATACATAACATAGTTTGCAGAACAGAGCTCCAGCTCATGGGCCCGGCCTTTGCAACTCTCGGTTGTCTAATAATCTCACATATGTAAACACACTCATACACACACACACACTCACGCAAACACACACAAGTGAATACAGACAAATGTAAACACACTTGCATATAAACAAACTCTCACACATACTCTCACAAACACGGTCACACACATATAACCCACACAAACACACTCACACATATAAACACACTAACACTCAGCCGATACTATTCAACTCTTATTGCAACGCACACACAGTAACGGTCACACATAAACGCACACATAGTAACGCACACATAATAACGCACACATAGTAACGCACACAGGTAATTAGTAAGTAATTACACACTGAGGTAATTACAGACAGTAACACACACATTAACATACTGACAGACTAACATATTGATGCACTTACATACAAATGCACCGACACCCACATAACTAACACACTGACACAGTTACACATAAACACCCTGCAACATTTACGCTCTAACACAATGACACCGTTGAAGGTTATAGTGACCCGTAACTGATACACCGCTCGAGCAAATACATTAACGTATTACTAATATTGCTACCATCCCAGACACACTGATACTAATACCCTCCGGCCGCTTGACACACACACACGGCTTGTTGTTTAACATTCAGCTACTGGGAACAAAATGTTGCAAGTAGCACGGGCTATGGTGAGCCCGTAGTGGACTTACCTGACACAGGAGCGGGGCAAGTAGCACGGGCTATGGTGAGGCCGTAGTGGACTTACCTGACACAGGAGCGGGGCAAGTAGCACGGGCTATGGTGAGCCCGTAGTGGACTTACCTGACACAGGAGCGGGGCAAGTAGCACGGGCTATGGTGAGCCCGTAGTGGACTTACCTGACACAGGAGCGGGGCTGTAACTGACACTAAGACCATATAAATGGGCTGGGAGAGGCTGATTCACCCGTCCTCTCACCTAATAATTCACGTTTTTTTTTACGGAATCGACCAATTCGTTAAAAATTTGAGACGTGTCGTACCTCGTGCAATGTGAAGAATGTGACATTGTAAATGCGATTAAGACGCCACGGAGGACCCCAAACTATCAACTATTCCTCCGTGTCCCAGGGCCAATTGAGTGCCTACAGTTGTCAGCAGGGTGGTGTGGTTCCGGGGGACTAGTATACGCGGGGCCCGGTTTCTGACTTGGCCTCCCGGGCCACGCTCTAGTCACACACACACAGCTGGTCGACACTACACACACCCTGGCCTTATGTGTCTCATCTTCCACTACCAATTCGACTTATCTCGCCTACTTTAGGGAGCCGGTCGGCCGAGCGGACAGCACGCTGGACTTGTGATCCTGTGGTCCTGGGTTCGATCCCAGGCGCCGGCGAGAAACAATGGGCAGTTTCTTTCATCCTATACCCCTGTTACCTAGCAGTAAAATAGGTACCTAGGAGTTAGTCAGCTGTCACGGGCTGCTTCCTGGGGGTGGAGGCCTGGTCAAGGACGGGGCCGCGGGGACACTAAAGCCCCGAAATCATCTCAAGATAACTCAAGATCTCAAGAGATACTCCAGCCAGAAATGTAACAAACTGCTGCACAAGTCGTTACGATTGAGGTTTATGATTGTGCTGTAACGCGTCAGGCAGCTACACAGATAAGAAAGTAGTAGTATCTTGAGGCGATGTGAAACAGGACCGGAAACAGAGAAGCGAGAGTGTAGGCTGTATCCACCAGACTCACTGTATCCTCGGCTGTGTAACAGTAATACAGAGATCACGTCAGCATTTCACAGATGTTTGTGTTAAGCGAGGCATTCTCTTTGGCATTATATTTGAAATGATTGTCATGATTATTTGTATCATAATTATAATAATAATAATAATTATTATTATTATTATTATTATTATTATTATTATTATTATTATTATTATTTGCTTTACCTGTTGAGGAAAAAGGTGTGCAAGGAGCGGGTAGACTCACTCCTCACACAGCCATTACGCTCCCACACTAATAACAATGTATTATGCCTACCTGAATGTTGGATTATATTTTATTATTAACGTCGTTATTGACTAAAATAATTGCAATTTTGCATTAGTAATTCAATTACGTCTTAATGTTGGAGAAGTTGGCTATTCTCTTCCACCGACCCCATACCCCCAATCCCAACCGAGTACGACCCCACACACACACACACACACACGAAGCCCTGACCCCCACGCCGACCCCATCTCCTAAGACCAGTTTCCCATATTCTGCTTCTCACCACAGTCCCAAGCAGAAAGTCTAAAATTGAAGAACGTAATATACTGGAGTATACTAAACAGTCTTTAACATACTGAGCTAATTCCAGCCGTCAGCGGTGATGGACTGGGGTGGTAAACGGAGGGGGGGGGAATGATGGGGGAGGTGGGTGCATGGGGGAGGGGGGGAGGGGGGGAAGACATACCGTTGCAAGATTAGCGGGAGGCCTGGTCGACGACCGGGCCGCGCGGACGCTAAGCCCCGAAAGCGCCTTAAGGTAACCTCAAGGAGGTAAGGCGTTATGGGGGGGGGGGGGTTGTCAGTTATGTTATTTACATGTGGAGGCTAATTGTATGATTTACAGGTGAGGGGAGGGGGGAGATAAGATAAGGGCGGGGGGGATACTGTGACTGATTAGGGAGAAAACCGTGGGAGGAGGTATAGCTGTGTGTATATACCGTGGGAGAATATCTCAGTACATGTGCACTAGTAAACTGAACATGTGTACCAGTCAACTGGACATGTGTACTAGTCAACTGAACATGTGTACCAGTCAACTGAACATATGTACCAGTCAACTGAACATGTGAACTAGTCAGCTGAGCATGTGTACCACATCAACTGCTTCACCTGTTCAGTTAAAAGCTAAGCATCTTATCCAGTTAACTTCCTTACCTAAAGAAACAAAAAATATAAAATAAACAAAATATGGAAGGCTCATGCCTTAGCTAAGGGGACTGAGCTCCGAAGACTAAAGGAGCTGGACCTCACAGCGCTGGAGCAAAGAAGGAATAGTGCAGATATGATAACGCCATACAAGATACTAAGGTGGACTGACAAAGTAGATATAGAAGCAATGTTCAAATTAAATAGCATTAGAATGAAAGGACATAACACAGAGTTGTGAAATATCAATGTACATATTATTTATTATTAACATCTTTATTGACAAAATTAATTACAATTTTGCCTAATCTGAGGATTTTGATAGTCTGATTAACTAATTATGGTCGAAAGAACGGGAGTTACACACACGCACGCACGCGCGCGCACACACACACAGAGCTGAGAGGTATGAGCTACGAGGAGAGACTACGGGAATTAAACCTCACTTCGCTGGAAGACAGAAGAGTTAGGGGGGACATGATCACCACATTCAAGATTCTCTAGGGAATTGATAGGGTAGATAAAACAGTCTATTTAACACAAGGGGCACACGCACTAGGGGACACAGGTGGAGACTGAGTGCCCAAATGAGCCACAGAGATATTAGAAAGAACTTTTTTAGTGTCAGAGTGGTTAACTGATCTCTAACCCTGTCCATGGAGGACAGAAGAAAATGTATATATGCTGGTTAGCATTGTAAATGTGTGGCCACGTGTGGTAGAAAATAATAATAATAAAACACACACACACACACACACACACCCCTGTTGATTGACGGTTGAGAGGCGGGACCAAAGAGCCAGATCTCAACCCCCTTTGGTTTTGGTAGGGACGCGAGTTATTTTCCTCGGCGTCACCCCTTTTATATGAAAAAGGAACCATCGGAAATGCATCCGAGGTATTCACAATTAGGTGAATACAATTAGGTGAGTATACACACACACACTCGCAGTCTTGCAGTAATCCTGGAACAACCTTGGCAAGACTGTGCCAACTGCATTCCCTAATCCATCTTCATCTCCCCCCACCTCATCGATTTCTTTAGTTCATAATGATTGAATTAAAGCCAATAACTGGGAGACAGGGACACAAATGCGGGAAAACCTGGTAAGGCTGTAAGTACCGTCACCACCACAACCACTGCCGTGGGACCACCACTGTCACTACCACTACCCTCGCTGGTAGTGCAACCACACAAACCATCACTCTTCCCACTGCTGCTTCTCGTCCAGTAAGTCCGGCTGACGGCCGGTGGGTGTGGTGGCAAAGGCCGAATGGGACGGGTGGGGGCGGTGGCCGAGAGCGGGAGGGGGGCGGTGGCCGTGGGTGGGAGGGGGGCGGTGGCCGTGGGTGGGAGGGGGGCGGTGGCCGTGGGTGGGAGGGGGCGGTGGCCCAGGGAGGGAGGGGGCGGCGGAGGAGGTGTCGGGGGACGACTTGTGGGGGTGGTGAGGGAGGGTGAGGGATGAGGGGCAGCAGATCATGAGTAACACGCGTGTCACAGCGCCTCCTCCTCACACCCTGGCGGCACTACGCTCCCAAACTGGGTCACTGTCCTCTGGAAATCTCAGATGATGAAGTTTTCTTCACAGATGTTCGTCTTTAAAGACGCCACCAACAACTGCTGCGTTCTTGTCTTTATTCCTTCATTTATACTTAGCAGTAAGTTGCTCAGTCGAGTAAGACCCTTCGCTGTGCCCAGTTCCCAGTCGCTCGTACCAAGAGAAGCAAAGCGAAAAAGGAAACAAAAACACAGCACTGTGGGAGTGGAGCAATCAGCGTGGAGGGACAAATGCCAGGTTTTAGTGCCAGGAGCGCCAGATGCTGCCACAGCTCTAATTCCCCAGCCACAGTCACCGCAGCCACACCTAAGCTTACATGATCTACTTCATCCGTTAGTACTGAGATTATGGTCACTGACTAGCCGACGGGGCGGGGTGTGTGGAAGGGAGAGCAGCCATGGGTGTGTGAGAGTGGGGGAGGAAACACTAGGGTGTGAGAGTGGGGGAGGAAACACTAGGGTGTGAGAGTGGGGAGGAAACACTAGGGTGTGAGAGTGGGGGAGGAAACACTAGGGTGTGAGAGTGGGGGAGGAAACACTAGGGTGTGAGAGTGGGGGAAGAAACACTAGGGTGTGAGAGTGGGGGTGGGGGGGGGAAACATTGGGATGTTTAAAAATCGAGCTATTTAAAAAAAATATCACAAGAAAGCCTAGCTCTTTGGTAACATATTATACTCTATTTAAATTAAATCGGCCAACCCAATTTTATTGTTACCAAAGACTGCATTTAAAATATTGGTAAAACTGGAGAGCTGGCAGTGGTTTTGGGGCTATAAAAACTTTAAACATAATCAGATTAATACAAAACATTTCCACGTATATGCAAAGTTATTTATAACGGCAGAAAAAATATTGCTTTTTGGCCTCGCATTACCCGCTTAAGTTTCATACACCACAACATTATTTATGTTCAAATTGTTGAATCGCATTAGTGTTTGTCAGAATTTAATGAAACGTTTACATTTCAAACGTTTGACGTAAGTGCGTCAAACGTCACACACACACACTGAGAGAGGTGATACAAACGTTTTCACACTACACACTGTGAGAGGTGACACAAACGTTTTCACACTACACACTGAGAGAGGTGACACAAACGTTTTCACACTACACACTGAGAGAGGTGACACAAACGTGTTCACACTACACACTGTGAGAGGTGACACAAACGTTTTCACACTACACACTGAGAGAGGTGACACAAACGTGTTCACACTACACACTGAGAGAGGTGACACAAACGTGTTCACACTACACACTGAGAGAGGTGACACAAACGTGTTCACACTACACACTGTGAGAGGTGGCACAAACGTGTTCACACTACACACTGTGAGAGGTGACACAAAAGAGGTTGCCACTTATTAAAATTTGAAAATTGTTTGTTTCCCGTTTTTTAATTTCCAAATTATTTTAATTTTAATTTCCATTTTTTTAAGGATTTAGGAAGCTAATCAAATTTTAGCTGAATATCCGACAGAAACGTATTAGCTGATAAATGACTTTACAATATTCGAGATTCTTTATTTAACAAATAAATGAAACTAAAACAATATAATTTTTTTTTTAGATAAATTGAAGTATAAACTATTTAAAATGTTCAGAACAAAAAAGTACATTTAAATATTTAATTCAATGACTCACAAACCTATTTTTATCATATCTGTTTAAAAAAAAAGTGCTTACTGAGTTTCTACACACACACACACACACACACGATCTAGGCCAAAACCGTCAGTAGTTTCCAAGCGTCATGTGACAAAGAGTACTGGGAAGACGGGACACCACGAGCATAGCTCTCTTCCTGTAACTACACTGTCATTTTCTAGGATTAAGTTATTGCACAAGATGTTGTTGATTGCAACTTATACGGCACGGATGAAGGGGTAGACTGCTATACTAGATACCACAGTGATGCCTATAGGAATATATTTATAGTCTTAGTTGATCATGAGTTAGCTAGAGTACCTAGCCACGCTGATTAGTTAGAAAAGGAACTAAATGTCATGAAAGGCAGCTACATGGAGGTTAAGGGACAGTTCCTCAGTCCCATGGTGGGCCTAGTGGTGAATAAGTCATAAGGTGACTGATGGAATGAGCTTCATACATACATGGCTTCGAATGTATATAATGATAAAGTAAGGCGGCAGGGATTTTTGCATTATATGATCGGCAGCTAGAGGGCGGAATTCGTGCTCCCTTTCTCTAGTTTTACGCCAAAGCAGCAAGTGCTTTTAGAGAGGGTGAGGCACGCTACAACTATTAAACCTCACATACTTTTTTATGTGTGTGTGGACTGAAGGGGTGTTAAAGAAGTGGAGGTGCAGGTGAAGGAAAAAGTAATTACATTTTCAATATAGAGTTATGAGGAGTGGGGCTGTCAGCGTTGTTGCTATGATGTGTATGTGCTTGGTAGCAACGCTAAGCTTGCTCTCTTTGGCTCAGGGAGCAAAACAGAGCAAGCTTAGCTATAATTCTGTGAAGCGTTTAACAAACACGTTAAAGGGGGGATGGAGTAAAGGAGGATGGAAGGGAGAGATAGACTAGAGATACCACTTCCTCAGTCGCCACCACCACTATCACCACCACCACTATCACCTCCACCACTCACCAGAATAATTCGCAACACCAGATGCCACCATCACAGACATTATCCATCACTATAAGCCTAGCTACCATCACCACCAAAGCCACCACCGCCACCAAACAACCACAACCACCATCACTAAAGGCCACCACTCATCCTTACCACCACAGCCCCAACCGTGTACCTGTTTGCTTGGGAGTGAGGCTGGCCCCAGTGTTGGGGCAGGTCGTGGGAGACTGTCGCCAAGGCCTGAGACACATACCTCGCATCATGCACTGATCGCAACAATTATACTGGTATGATGACAACACACATAATAATGAGAAGGACTGGTAGTAATAACTAGCAACCCTCCACGAAATGACGGAAGGCTCAGGCATGATGAGAATGACGTGAACACAACAGATATTTCTCTGTGGCAAGAGCTGCCTCAGCTGCAAACCTGAATGGATCTCAACTCCTATCATGAGAGACTTCAACCACAACGAGATAGATTTGGACACAGTGAATTGCGATTCTATAAAACTTTATTAGTTTTGAACTTTTAAGTAATAAAAGCACAGCCAGGGTTGAGTTGAATCGTCATATACGACTCTGTCAAAAACTAAGGCAAACGAGCAAGATAAACCACTAGAGTTTGTTCATTTGTCAGAAAGTTCCAACCAAATTCATTGGGTGAGGGCTTCTTCAATAACGAATTGTAAAACATTTTCAATAGAACCATTATGGAATTTGCTTTAATACAGACTACAAAATCATGTAATTTGATACTAGCAGTGGTTTGTATAATTTAGATTCATTTTTGATAGATCAGTTAAAGGGCGATTTGAGTAGGATTATTGATACACATTTATCTCACTAATACCTAATTAATAACCCATTTTATCATTAAAGACATTGTACCTCACCTCATCTCGCCTCTTCCTGCCATATATCCACATCCAATGAACTGTAGCTAACATCAGAACTGCCTTCTGGAACCTGTGTAAGGAATCATTTGAATCTTGCACACCACATCTGTAAGACCAATCCTGGAGTATGCGGCCCCAGCATGGAGCCGTACCTTGTCAAGCACAAGACCGAAGCTACAAAAAGTTTAGGATATGCCACTAGGCTCGTCCCAGAACTAAGAGGCATGAGTTACGAGGAAAGGCTGCGGAAATGCACCTCATGACACTGGAAGACAGAAGAGTGAGGAGAGAGACATATCACGACCTACAAATACTCAGAGAATTGACAGGGTAGATAAGGATAAACTGTTTAACACGGGTAGTAAGCGAACAAGGGGACACAGGTGGAAACTGAGTACTTAAATGAGCCACAGGACGTTAGGAAGAACTTTTCAGTGTCAGAGTTTTTAACAAATGGAATGCATTAGGCAGTGATGTGGTGGAGGCTGACTCCATACACAGTTTATAATTTAGATATGATAGAGCCCAGTAGGCTCAGGAACCNAAACAGGAGCTGTTTCTCTATAAACAGGAGCTGTTTCTCTATAAACAGGAGCTGTTACTCTATAAACAGGAGCTGTTACTCTATAAACAGGAGCTGTTACTCTATAAACAGGAGCTGTTACTCTATAAACAGGAGCTGTTACTCTATAAACAGGAGCTGCCTCATATGGACCAGAGGCCTTCAGCCGTTGCCTTTATCTTTGGTCTTATATTCACTTGTTTGTATTCACCGTTCTCAGCTCCCCACCCCGAGGTCTCTCACGTTCTCCAGCGAACAATGCCTAAACGCTACTATTTTTGATGCTAAAACTGAGCCCTCAACTTGGTAAAATAAAAAATATTCCAAATAAAATTATATACCTAAGCCAGGCCTGTAGTGTGACCATGATGTATATTATGTAAAATACACACTGAGCGTGACGTCATACACCACAACACACACACTGATCGACAACCAGGCCACGCCACGGTCAAAAGAATTGCAACCTGGAGTTCTACTGAACACCCTTGTAAGAAACCCTCGTGTGTTCGGTAGAACTCCAGGTTGCAATTCTTTTGACCATGTCGTGGCCTGGTTGTCCGGGGCGTGTGCATGGAACTACCCACCGCATCGGTTCGAACCCTCACCACGGCTCCTACGGATTTTCTCACCTCCACCAGAGTGTCCTGTGTTCATCCTGGCCAGGTTGACCGTCTTGCAGGGTCCCAATATGTTTAGCCATCGTACTGGCTGCCGGCGCTCATGACTTCCTGAACACCACAATAAATATGACTTGCCGCGACTAATGGTGCCTCGCCACCTTCACTCGTCCCCCAGAAGCCAGCATCCCGGACCATCTTTATCCATCACCGGAGAGCATAAAAGTCACTACTTCTCCAGAGGAATTATGTACAAAGGCGTTCTTATTGCTTTACAGACTCTTGCATCGTCTAAGTCACCCCTGGACACCTCTGCACCTCGGCTGATAACATTAATCACGCGCACGATAATCGCTGGCACATGTCCACAACTGCAACTGGTAGGTGTCTGATCAATCAACCTGTCCTCTCAACTAATGAATCGGGATGGTTACGTTCTAGTAAACCAACGTTGCAAATTCAACCTACTATGAGACGTAACGGCTCACAGATAACTATGTTTTCTGTGCATCGGACTTGATACGTTTGGTGGGTTGCTTGGGTTTGTACGTTTCTGGTTAGGTTAGGAAGTTGAAATTTTGACGGAGTGAGAAATCGAGAGATCGGTTTTATGAGAGACCTTAACAATAGAACAAATCTTTGGAGCAGCGTCTGGACTCGCACTTGCGTCCTAGATTACCCTTGGTGGTAATGCACGCGTCTGGGCAGACCCAGAACACAGGTTCGAGTCTCCTACACTGCTCCAAAGATATTCTCACAGATCTAGTACCTTACTGTGATTTCACTGTAGCTTAACATACATCAATGTGTATGCAACTACTGCAGGTGTTGCAAGGCAAGCGTGCCAGAGGCGCCACCCTTAATGGCTGTAGTAACCATACCACTCCTTATATGCTTGAAGAATTGAGAAATAAACACATTTAGAGTGTACCACATCAAATTATATTGATGTGCGATAGAGTAATGACAGAGACGTCTTTTAATATATTTTGCTATGTATACTACGTGAGAGCTATTGAATTATGAAAATGTATTTGTAATATAAAATATGATAATTATTTGTTTATTGCATGGATTTGTGAATCCCATCAGGGGCCTGTATCAGAGAAGGGTAGACATATCCTAAGCTACTCTATCCTTTTATGATGTATTTTCTCAACTCAATATACTAAAACTTAAACATTGCTGATATACAACTACACACACTACGACCGTATACATCAAGACACAGGTCACGCTACAACACACACTACGACCGTATACATCAAGACACAGGTCACGCTACAACACACACTACGACCGTATACATCAGGTCACAAGTCACGCTACAACACACACTACGACCGTATACATCAAGACACAGGTCACGCTACAACACACACTACGACCGTATACATCAGGTCACAGGTCACGCTACAACACACACTACGACCGTATACATCAGGTCACAGGTCACGCTACACACACACTACGACCGTATACATCAGGTCACAGGTCACGCTACAACACACACTACGACCGTATACATCAAGACACAGGTCACGCTACAACACACACTACGACCGTATACATCAGGTCACAAGTCACGCTACAACACACACTACGACCGTATACATCAAGACACAGGTCACGCTACAACACACACTACGACCGTATACATCAGGTCACAGGTCACGCTACACACACACTACGACCGTATACATCAGGTCACAGGTCACGCTACAACACACACTACGACCGTATACATCAGGTCACAGGTCACGCTACACACACACTACGACCGTATACATCAGGTCACAGGTCACGCTACACACACACTACGACCGTATACATCAGGTCACAGGTCACGCTACACACACACTAGTTTGAGTCTAGTGCTGAAGAATAACTACACATACTGTGAGGCAGTATGTCAGGCCGTATACACAGTAGGACCCGTATACACAGTAGGACCCGTATACACAGTAGGACCCGTATACACAGTAGGACCCGTATACACAGTAGGACCCGTATACACAGTAGGACCCGACCCCGTGAGCACGGTGTATCAGAGCCCCGCTGAGCCACACCATCGAGGTTTGTTTCACCAGACCACACACTAGAAAGTGAAGGGACGACGATGTTTCGGTCCGTCCTGGACCATTCTCAAGTGGCTACTTCAGCCACGTTATTGTGACTCATCGCCACCATCGAGGTTGGTTCAACGTGGAGCCGACGCCACACTTGTGTCGTGACGTGTAGGCTCCGAACACCACACACACACACACTACAGTCAACGCCATCACGTCATCCATTGCCCACTCACGTACTCTACGGGTCGTCATGCACCACACCACATTCTGCGATCCACACACACACTCTCTCTCTCTTGCTCACTCTCTCTCTCTCTCTCTCGCTCACTCTCTCTCTCTCTCACACACTCACTCTCTCTCTCTCACACCTCAATACAATACAGTTCAAAAGTGCACGACCAGGGATAATGACCAACAGTAATGACTTAATTAGTGCCCCTATAACTTACAGCCATTATATATAATCAACTTAAGTGCTTTATTACCTATACGAATACATTGTAATGTCCTTATTTGGTGTTATTTGTAATAGTAATTTATTATCACGATTAATACTGTCATTACCTTCAAGCATAATGGTCCTGATAATTTAGTCTAATATGAAGGTATGACCCTCGTTGGGTTGTCGCTGGCACCCATGTCCTTTGTTGCTTGGGGTAGGTCGTTATACGGAAGAGGTCGAAAGGGTAGGGGAAGGTGGAATGGGTAGGGGGGGGGAAGTGTTTCATCAGAGGATGAGGTATCATAAGGGTGAAAGGAGCTAGGGTTTCCCAAGGAAATGAGGCATCAAAAGAGAGATTATAATTTTTATAACTAATTTTATAACTATAATATCAGGAGAGCTTGTGCTCCATCCAACCACTTGGGCTGGACGGTAGAGCGACGGTCTCGCTTCATGCAGGTCGGCGTTCAATCCCCGACCGTCCAAGTGGTTGGGGCACCATTCCTTCCCCCGTCCCATCCCAAATCCTTATCCTGACCCCTTCCCAGTGCTATATAGTCGTAATGGCTTGGCGCTTTCCCTTGATAATTCCTCCCCCCCCCCCGTGTAATGGTTAGACTAATATTGTTATAACCAACTTTGGTTATATGTATACATCGGACCTGTTATTAAATATTTCTCACTATGTCAAACTTGTGCCATACGTCTTTAGTACCCCAGTTGTTGTTGTTGTTAAAGATTTGCTACCTAGAACAAGAAGTTCCAAGTAGCACGGGCTATGGTGAGCCCGTGGTGCCTTAGTACCCCAGAGTTTTGTTTCTTGGAGGGTGGATGGGAGGTTACCTTGAGGTTACCTTGAGGTGTTTTCGGGGCTTATCGTTCCCGCGGCCCGGTCGTCGACCGGGCCTCCTCGTTGTTGGACTGGTCTTCCAGGCTGTTGGACGCGGCTGCTTGCATCCTGACGTATGAATCACAGCCTGGTTGATCAGGTATCCTTTGGAGTTGTTTATGAAGTTCTCTCTTGAACAATGTAGGAGGTGCTGCTCTTGAACCTGTGGCTGGCCCGCTAGGCCAGTGTCTCAGAGTTTATCACTCGTATGTTGGCCTCAGAAAGATGTGTTGATGTCTTATGTGTTGTTAAATCTTAATTGTAAGTGTTCCCCAGACACCCAGCTGCTCCTAACCAATAGAGAGCGTCCCCACTAGAAGAGGCTCTGAGGTAAGGGCTCCACCAGAGGTGAGGAACCCGTCCAGAAGAGAGGGGAGGGGGGGGGGGCTCCCAGACATAAGGAGCCTCCACACCCTTAAGACAGCCAAAGGCCATTGAGTCCCACACTAAGACGACTGTGCGAATGTTTGTGTCGTTGCTGCCCGTGACCTTGTTGGCCGCTTGGGAGCCTCACCTTGAGTGATCCCAAACAAAATAAACTAGACTACACCCAACTTGTATCAACTCCACGAATGGAAAGGAATTTACCTGGAGAAAGGGATAAGATAGTATGGCTATATATCATTTACCAACAACACGAACAAGAAAATAAACAAAAACACACACACCAGCCTCACTAGACATTAGTAACAGCGTA
>WNGS01169498.1:10971227-10982371 GCA_020271785.1 Procambarus virginalis
AAGCTCTCGTCTGTTATGATAGGGATTCTAATCATCCTATTGATTGGCTTCTTCTAAAATAATCTTTCCTGCCTCTACACGGACGCCGTCCTGTCGAATCGGCTCTTCATACAATGTACCTAACATTGATTGTTGCCGCTGAAAGCCGCTAGTTTATTGTGCACCCCGTACTCATCCTGTGAGCGGTAGCGCAAAAGCATTACAGAGGGCACAAAAGGTCTTTATCAGACATCATCTTAGATTATTACATAAACAATTTCATTTATCCTTCACACCTTATAGTTACCCAACATGAACCTTAGTCCTGGTTTTGTTGCTGTGACTCTTCCCTTTCACAAGACATACTCAAATACTATAACCTTTCTACACACTGACCTAACATAAGCCTACCCATCCTTTTTCTCTTTCTTTTTCTTTCTCCTCTTATTCTCACGTTCCTGTTCTTATACCCATTATTGCCACCTTTCATACACCCCTCTTTTTTACACCCATCCCATCTATACCTTTCGCCTTGCTCTTACCTTCCTCTAGGAAATTCCTCCTCCTCACCTCTCTCTTGCCTTAAGCCCGTGCCTCCCTCGCTCCCAGTTACAGCCCCGCTCCTGTGCCAGGTAAGTCCACTACGGGCTCACCATAGCCCGTGCCCGTGCTACTTGCCCCGCTCCTGTGCCAGGTAAGTCCAGTACGGGCTCACCATAACCTACTTGAAACGTTTTGTCCTGTGTAGCTGAATGTAAAACAGCAACAATAACCTCCCTCCCATCATAGTCGACTTGATAATGGTCCAGGACCCAAACGTGGTCGTCTGCTCATCTTCTGGTGTGTGTCTGTCTTCATAAACCATTTTGCTTTTCACACGCTTTCAGCTGCCCTCACCTCACTATTGCACATTAGAAATTATGGGCAGTGTTCTTTCGTATTCCTGCAAACCTCCACCAACCAATCCATCAACTGCCATATCCAACAACCGCTGTACAGTCTCCACCAGATAATCACCCACCACCCGTGCTCCCTGACATATATAATCATCCGTACGAGTAGGAAAGAAGCAGCTGCCCCCTCCAACACGCACACAGCTTGGGGGAACCCAACAGAAAATGGGATTGGTAAAAATAGAGCATTCGGAGTCAGCTTTTGGTGGTGACCGCGTCAGCCTGCCTTACGCCCACCTTCCTCCCTCCCAACCCATCTGTTTTAACCCATTCTCTTGTCTCGTGATTTCGTAGCGGAAATGATCGAGAAATCGCCAGTCTGCTGTATTGGTTCTTAGCTTCGCGCGTGGCCGCTGACGGGTAGGGGGAGACGGGAATATTGTCAACACAGCCCGGCGTATGTTCATACTCCATCAACGGCGGTATGTTTGGAGTTGAGCAATACTTACTACGCTGCCATTACCACTACTGCTTCCGCCGCTGGTGTTGACGTGGTTCCGTGTGTACTCATGATACTGGACCAGTTCTGAGCCGAATCCCCCAATAGTAGGACATTGAGCCCCTTCCCCATATTTAAGTCCATTACCGGGTGACTCGCCAGTGTGTACTCCGCGGTGTTAGTAGTAGAGGTGCTGTAAGAAGGATATTATTTTTTTTTATCGGCGGGTCCCTGGCTGGGAGCGGTGTAAAATTGTAAATCTGGGGGGCACAAGAGAGTTCAGGGGCCCCTGATAATGTACAGTATTCTCTATTCAATGTCAAAAATACCTGGTCAAACAGGTAGTGAGGATTAAAGAACATTGCTTTAGTTCTATGGTATAATGCGTGGGAGGCAGAGTACGGGCAAGATAACTTTGACGCACATTGCCACCCAGGATTATTGCGTCGTTGCAATGAAAATATAAAGCTTGGGTTGCGTTGTTGTCTTCGGACAGTGTAGACGTACCCTGTAGGTGAATTGGGACGACTGTCGTTCACATGGACACAACCATAAATCCCTGATATTGCCACCCAAGAGAGGAGAGGTACCCACGGTGAAAAAATATACTGTATAGAACAAAACGGAAAAAGGAGGAGAGCTGCATCCCAGAGATGGCCGCCAATACAAGTGATGTTGGACCAAGAGCTCAGCCAACACTCCGTGTGTCGTAGCAATCACCGTGTTGCAAGCTGGCAAACACCAGGCTAGAAGCCACGGTGTCTGTGTGTTCCAGAAGTAAAAGCCAGTGTTTCACATTTCTAATGGCCGATGAAGTTTCAAATTTCCAATAGGGTGTTTCACACACATATAACAGGGTTCCATTCACCAGGGCTCTTAGGATACTCGAACCGTGGACCCCACGTGTGCGAGGGCGAAGCTCTATCGACTAAGCTATGTGTAGTCCTAAACTGTATGAAGAAATTCGTTTTGAGATTTCTATGCAGTACATTGTGACCCTTAACGTATACCTCTCTCTCTCTCTCTCTCTCTCTCTCTCTCTCTCTCTCTCTCTCTCTAACATCACATTATTAGGTTACAGGGTCACGGCGCCTGCAGTTTAATCCCCAAAAGGTTGCAGGTGACCAAGGCAGCATTTGCTACCGTAATTCACTTGTTGTTATTATGTTGTGAAAGAGAAACGGCCAAACAGACAGAACAGAGAAACGCAACAATACGTCACCTGAAGCCGCTGCTCAACAGGCATCACAACCCAAACACAAGCCACCGCAGACAACCACAGCCATAAACACCAACACCACAAACTACCACACACACACACAGACAAACTAAGACAGGGGAGCAAGTATAGCCCATAGACAGCAGGCGGTGCACAAAAGAGGTCTGCAGACAGCTATTAGGCCCAACAAGACTAATTATCCAATCGCCTGTAATCCTGCTAGTTAAACTGTTACGAGGTGGTAAGTGGCCCCCGAGGCACTCAGCTGCACAGTGAGGGAAATGGGGAGTCAGGCTGACTCGCTATCACTTCCCCCCTTCCAGTCCAACCACTTGGGCTGGACGGTAGAGCGACAGTCTCGCTTCACGCAGGTCGGCGATCAATCCCCGACCGTCCACAAGTGGTTGGGCACCATTCCCTCCCTCCCTGTCCCATCCCAAATCCTTATCCTGACCCCCTTCCCAGTGCTCTATAGTCGTAATAGCTTGGTGCTTTCTCCTGATTGTCCCCTTCCCTTCACCTTTCTAATGGGTAAAGTATTCCCGAGACAAGTAAACGATTGACTTCAACTCTGACCTGGGTCAGGGATGCATACCAAAATGTTACTAGTTAAATGAAGAAATTATACCACGTAATCTCTCGAGCCCTCATGTGTCTTCCAAGAGCTATATACACACACTGGCTCACCGCTTTCTCAGCCCCGCTCCTGTGCCAGGTAAGTCCACTACGGGCTCACCATAGCCCGTGCTACTTGCCCCGCTCCTGTGCCAGGTAAGTCCACTACGGGCTCACCATAGCCCGTGCTACTTGCCCCGCTCCTGTGCCAGGTAAGTCCACTACGGGCTCACCATAGCCCGTGCTACTTGCCCCGGTCCTATGCCAGGTAAGTCCACTACGGGCTCACCATAGCCCGTGCTACTTGCCCCGGTCCTATGCCAGGTAAGTCCACTACGGGCTCCCATAGCCCGTGCTACTTGCCCCGCTCCTGTGCCAGGTAAGTCCCTACGGGCTCACCATAGCCCGTGCTACTTGCCCCGCTCCTGTGCCAGGTAAGTCCACTACGGGCTCACCATAGCCCGTGCTACTTGCAACTTGTTCCGAGTAGCTGAATCATAACAACAACAACAACAACCGCTTTCTCTTGTTAATTACCTTCATTTAAACTTTAACTCCTTCAGAGAGTGGACTCGAACGTCCGTAAAAATAAAAAGATCATGACCTTTGATTTGTTTGTTGTCTTCCTAAGGCAATACAAACGAGCACATACTGGTGTGTGCTGGCCGGAACATTCACAAGACACTCCAAACCCTCCAAATATAACAAGCAGTATTCAACAAGCCCCGTAGAGCAACGTTAAGACCAATAGTAATTATTCGCACGGAGAGGAGCCAGACAGGCATCCCACGACTCTCACTTTATTATGCTAAAGCCTTTTTTCCTGTGCAGTTCACTACTAATTAGTGCCCAGCTGCTCGAGGGAAAGTCAGGTGCTTCATTGCCAAGGGCATGGAGGGTGGATGACCTCTAGTCGACCCAGGGGGAGGGGGAGGGGGGTCAGTCGACCAGACGATCTGGGTCGATCTGAATTCTAATCGACCCAGGCGGGGCAGTCGAAGCTCTGATGAGTGACACTGGTGGTCTAAGTTGTATACAAAGCATGGTGAAGTAAGCCGATAATTGGTTGTGGTAGAGAATGATTCTGGTGTAGGATCTTCACCCACGTTATTGTCACCTATAGGGCCTGACAGCTGAGTGGATAGCGCTTCGGATTCGTAGTCCTGAGGTTCCGGGTTCGATCCCCGGAGGAGGCGGAACAAATGGGCAGAGTTTCTTTCACCCTGATGCCTTTTGTTACCTAGCAGTAAATAGGTACTTGCGTGTTAGACAGCTGATACGGGCTGCTTCCTGGGAGTGTGTAACAAAATGGAGGCCTGGTCGAGGACCGGGCCGCGTGGACGCTAAGCCCCCGAAATCATGTCAAGATAACCTCAAGATAACCTGTCGTCTTCTCAAGCGTTCTTAACGTCACTAAGATGATGTGATAAATTGCCCGAACCTAACCTACCCGAAGACCACGATTAGAAATCGGGACATCGCGTCAATTTTGCGAGCCGCTTTGATTTAAATAAATATGAAATCTTAGGTGGGGGTAGAAATATGATTTTTAGGTGGGGATAGAAATAGCCTAGGCTACTCTATCCCTTTGAGATGTATTCTTTCTTATCTCAATAAACATACTTGAACTTGAACTGAACTTTGATTTTTAGCGCATAAATGTTTGGCCTTAGAGCAGGGGTCTCCAAACTTTTCAATGTAAGGGCCACATTATATATTTCCCATATTTATGCGGGCCGAAGGAATAAAAAATGAAAAAAAAATCAGTGCCAGTAATTTAATTTCCTCAAATATTAAAGTATAACATGGAAAAATTAAAACATATCTTTTTGGAAAAAATTAGGGTAAACTAAATGGATTCCTGCCTTTAGTTTTATGCAACCAAATTAGTGTGACGAATGATACTGTCGTTTTGACTTCAAAATTTCATTAAAATCAGGTTCCAGATTAGATGAGCCAATTGTAAGAATTGATTTCAAGTGATCATCAGACAAATTTGCTCGATAGTTAGATTTCACATACTTCATTTTGGAAAATGTTTGTTCACACAAGTATATTGAACCAAAAATGGACACAAAACTACAAGCAAACTTACAACTGATTGGTTGTAATGCACAACACTACCTACCAGTACTAGTATATGTGCGTCACACTATCGAGAGAGAGGAAAACTGACTCGGGCTGAGCGCCACCAGTCAGCAGCCCCAGCTTTGAATAATTCTGCGATGCCATTCGTACGATAATTATTTTTTCAAGGCCACCACACAGGGATTTGTTTGGCGGGCCGGATGAAATTATGTGGCGGGCAGGATGTGGCCCGCGGGCCGGATGTGCCCGCGGGCCATAGTTTGGAGACCCCTGCCTTAGAGGATTTATAGGTCAAAATGCGATGCATTCTGACGATGTAACGAGTGGATACATTGCATCGTCTGCTTAATGTAATAAATCCTTAAAGCAGACATCAGGGTGGGGTGGGGGGGATACGAAGCATGTATTTTATACAGTATACAACATGAACCCAGATGTGTATATTTGACAAAAATTGTCTTCAACCGCACTACAGATACCATTCATCAGGTAGTAACCATTCTTACAATAACACCCGCCCATCAGTGGCCCCAGCAATCAGATCGCTGCTGCCTTAAACTTCGCTCGGTCTTGTAAGACATTAAATACGCTGCGACTCAAATGTTCGCCGAGATCCGCGGGACCAAAGAGCCAAAGCTCAACCCCTGCGCAAGAACGACTAGACGACTACAACTAGATGAGTACACACTGGCCTCTGTGGCAACGGGAGTATGACGCGACTTCCGTTATCAAGCCGACGGGAGTGGCACGGCTCTCAATGGTCAGGTGAAGGCAGGACTATGGAGAGGGTCATGGAGGAAGGTGTAGTGGTGAGGGCTGGTGGGTGTTGTGGTGGGGGCTGGTGGGTGTTGTGGTGGGGCTGGTGGGTGTAGTGGTGAGGGCTGGTGGGTGTAGAGTTGGGGTCTGGTGGGTGTAGTGGCTGGTGGGTGAGGTAAGGGTGTAGTGTATGAGTGTGATGGTGGGTGGAGGTGAGGGTATACGGAAATGGGAAGTCATGGGAGGCGACCTTCCCTATAAGAGACCTCCTACTAATTGTGGACGGGCAAGAGAGGGTTAGCGGTGTGGCCCCGTCAGGTTCCGGGTCCGACCCGGCGCTAGGAGGCGGCCATCACACCTACAAGACCAAGCCAGCGTCTGAGAAGTCAGGAAGAAGGTCCATAAATGTTTTCAAAAGTCGGTATGATAAAGACCAACTGCCCAGTTGGTGGAAGGTTCAGAAGCAAAACACAATAGTTGAAGTTAAAATTCCATCATCATCTGACTGACTCCATCACAACCACAGCACTACAAGACCTGACACATCACAACCACAGCACTACAAGACCTGACACATCACAACCACAGCACTACAACACCTGACACCATCACAACCACAGCACTACAAGACCTGACACATCACAACCACAGCACTACAACACCTGACACCATCACAACCACAGCACTACAAGACCTGACACATCACAACCACAGCACTACAAGACCTGACACATCACAACCACAGCACTACAACACCTGACACCATCACAACCACAGCACTACAACACCTGACACCATCACAACCACAGCACTACAACACCTGACACCATCACAACCACAGCACTACAACACCTGACACCATCACAACCACAGCACTACAACACCTGACACCATCACAACCACAGCACTACAACACCTGACACCATCACAACCACAGCACTACAACACCTGACACCATCACAACCACAGCACTACAACACCTGACACCATCACAACCACAGCACTACAACACCTGACACCATCACAACCACAGCACTACAACACCTGACACCATCACAACCACAGCACTACAACACCTGACACCATCACAACCACAGCACTACAACACCTGACACCATCACAACCACAGCACTACAACACCTGACACCATCACAACCACAGCACTACAACACCTGACACCATCACAACCACAGCACTACAACACCTGACACCATCACAACCACAGCACTACAACACCTGACACCATCACAACCACAGCACTACAAGAACTAGCTCTGACCGAAGAGAAATCATAAACACAAACAGTAATAAAGCATTAGTATTATGATCTTCGTTATATCTCCAGATAATGTGTGAGGAGAGTACAAGGTGCTCAAGACAGGTGCACACAGACAGACAGACGCAGCAACTGCCAGAATTAAGCTTGACAATCATAACATATTACAGGTAACTACAGGTGACATGACTCGCAACACTGAGCTCTCCAACTGGGAACTCTGAGGTAAGAAAGACGGTGCGTACTCCATAACATTATATCAATAAATACCAAACTGATTACAAATGTTATCAGACTAAATTGAATGAGATAACAGGAGCTTCGCAACTGTTTCATACACAATGAATGAAAAAATTCAGACTATGTCAAATGAACGAGAAGACAAGACACATACACAAAAAAAAATGTAAAATGACCTTGGCAATTGATCAATGCCTCTAAAGTGTTAGTGGTAATCAGGTATATTTAGGTAAATAACAGTTAGGAAGGAATCAGGACAAGGATTTGGGAAGGGACTGAAGGAATGGTGCCCAACCACTTGGACGGTCGGGGACTGAACGCCGACCTGCATGAAGTGGGACCGTCGCTCTACCGTCCAGCCCAAGTGGTATATACACTACCTACACTTGTATTTGTCTGAGGATTTCATAAGTATATACTTAAATATTTAGACACTTTTTTATCATACAGGAGATAATTATGTATATACACCCTAGCAAGTTACTCTAGCAAGGGGCAGATATTGCCACACGTAGAATATTTAGTGCTACACATTGGAAATGAACATTAAAAACAACAATCAAATGAGGACTACAACGTTATCAAAAGTAAACGAGGCGACCTTGGAGTGATGGTGGCTAATGACTTGAAGCCAGTCAGGTAATGTACACAGGCTGTAAGGAAGGCAAATATAATTGTTTGAGCTGTTGCCAAAACTTACAAATTTCGAGCAGAAAAGGTTGTGGTAACTCAGTACAATTCACTGATGTATATAGATTTGGTTTCTTTATTTGAGAAAAGATATTATCAAATAGGAATTTAAATGTCAAATGTTACGTGGCGCTGAATTATTATTCAGAGACATGTAACACTGATAACACCAAGACTCAAACATAAATCATAAGAAAACTGGCTAAACTAACTATATTTATAGTCTAGGAATGAGGCGAATATTAAATGATTTAATACAAGTCTTTAAAAGCAACAAGGACATGACAATGTTAATTGTGAAACTTTTCACAGACATAATGCTCAGCAATGATTTCAAAATTACAGGAAAGCGATTTCACTCTAATGATGCTAAATACTGCTTGTTTAATTGAGTAGCAAACATGCGGAACAACTTACTAGATGTAATACACCATGGTATCGCAAATATACGGAACAACTACATTACATCTTAGACTAGACAAGCACTTCTCAAATCCCTGACCGTCCGAGCTTATAACTCCACAAATTTCCACTAAACAAACGACCTGGTTTGGATCTAATGGTCTGTTAATGTTTGAAATCCTTTGTAACCTTTAGTAATAATTTTCCTAACAGAGCTTACATTTGCTAAAATTTACATAAGCAGACGGTGCAAACTCCCAGAGATTCTTCAAGCTTAGTCTAACCCAAGATCTAGCTATATCTAGGAGTCTGCTGAGTTGATTGGACGATCCACAGATCTTAGCGTGGTGCTTTGAGCATGCCAGTGTCAGGATAGATGGAATATTTATTACAATTTTCACTTTGTGAGAGCAGAGGTATAGATTCAGAGGTCTTGGAGTGTAGAGTGTGATAAATGAACCATAGAGTGGGGGAGGAAGAGTGGGGGATGGTGGGGGGGGAAGGGGTGTAGCGAGGTGGAGCATAGTTGTGGGTGGGGGAGTATTGGGTGGAGTTGGAGTGGATGAGAAGGGGTGAAGGCCAGGATGCGGGGCGGGCAGGCGAGGTCAACACGCCAGTTAGGGGTCAGAGGAGGGCCATAGTGACATAATGGAAGGGAACGGCTGGTGTTCAAGTAATGACATAATTGTACCTTGTGTCGGTGCATTAATTATGCGATGAATGGAGAAAAGAGTGTGTGTGTGTGTGTGTGTGTGTGTGTGTGTGTGTGTGTGTGTGTGTGTGGTGTGTGTGTGTTGTGTGTGTGTGTGTGTGTGTGTGTGTGTGTGTGTGTGTAACGCGCGTGCGAACGAGGAAGAAGGCCAGAGATCGACCATGTGAGTCCCAACAAAGCCCGCAGATCATTAGACAGAGGTGTCGGGTCAGTGAGTGAACACCGACTTGATAACGTGTCTGGAGTATTATATCGTGTGTCGCATCCCGGCTCGACTCCCGCTCAGGTTCAAAGTTCAGAGGTCAAGGTTTTGAGGTCACGTCTGTGGTACTGGGCGGAGAGGGGCCGCCCTGGGTGTACCTGTTGTTTGGTTTGCTTCTCCCAGGTGAAAACCTTCACTGGCCTGCCTATTATGCTTCTTGGACTTGCTCCCAGCTGGAGTTTCCGCCATGATCACTCGAGGGGGAGGTTTCCTCTCCTGCTCCTCCAACACTTAGTCCGTATTAAAGATTAAATAATGACTATTCACCAGTCACAAGCTCGTCACGGAGTTTATTCACCAATTACAAGCTTTATGCTGATTTTTTCTCACCAATTGTAAAGGAGAAAAGACAGTAATTACTGAACTACATGCCATAAAGAATATTTAATGCGCCTTCTAAATAATAACAACAAATCCAAAGAGATTGCAAATAAGAGGCAAATTTCACGAGCCTATATCCTCCAATCAGGGGTCAGAATGAGAGCAATTATACTCGCAACTACCAATTAGAATTCAGAAAAAAGGGATTCCACACAAGATCAAGAATGAAGAGAGAGAAATGAAGCCAGTGACTCGTCGGTCACTAATAAGGGACTTCTTGCCACACTATATAGTTGATACCGTTGCAACAGTCATCGTTGTAGTCAAATGGTTGCAAGGGGACAATTATAGTAATTAAAGGTCTATGGTGCAGGCGGCGTGGAATGACCTCACTGGGTAATTTACCCAACATTTCAGAGGACGTTCGTCTGTATAATAAATGTTATTAATTATTATTATTATTGTTATTATTATTATTATTATATTATGGTATTATTATTATTATTATTTATTATTATTATTATTATACAAGGAAATCCCATTAGCGTGATATATCAATGTGAAAATCAATTAAAGCAATAGCGGATTCGATCACCCCATTATGTTCTTGATTGCCTGTTGATTAAGTATATAGAAACACTGAGATAAGGACCGTTCCTCAACAAATGGTCTGGTGTGACAACTTAAGGATTGATGATATTCTGGAGAGATATATAAGAATTTTGCACCAAGATGTAACCTTTTGTTGAATTATCTGAATACCCCTGTTACAAATTGTGTGTGTACCTAGTCATTACAGTATTTGAGTTACGTCTGGTAATGTTCTGCATGTGTAAAGAAGAAATGTATATGTTTATCACTCAGAATGTTAGGTAATATGTTTATGGTTTGTGAGTATATATATATATATAATATATATTATAGATATATATATATATATAATTATATATATATACATAGATATATATATATATTGAAATATATATATATATATATATATATATATATATATATATGAACACGTTGTACTGAAGGGGGGTGAGAATAGCTTGAGCCACCTCATCCCTTTGTGTGTAATTTGTACCTCAATAAACTTATTTTAATTAAATTAAATGGTAAATCCACGACCGTCCACAAGTGGTTGGGCACCATTCCTTTCCCTCCGTCCCATCACAAATCCTTATCCTGACCC
>WNGS01169498.1:10982817-11003115 GCA_020271785.1 Procambarus virginalis
TCGCAGTAGTGATTCCCAGGAATATCAATCACCATAGAGGGAGACTTGTGGTAGCGAGAGTAGCTGATCTTCCGGAAGAGATAAAGAGGGTTGTGAGGACATCATTATATGTTTGAGAGGTGGATGGATAATGTAGTATGCCTTATGCCGTGTAAGGTGAGAGCGTTGATATTTTTTGATGGTGTTAAATTTCATGTACTCAGATAAGAACTAGCCCAGACGTGGAGGTGACTGAGGCACAGTGGTTGCTGAAGAGGAGCAGCCAGCAGCAACAGCCTACCAGAGACAATCACATGGTGTAATGTTCATAGGGAAGAGTGATGCTATTTTGTAGAACCATTACCTGATATTACCATGTTATCCTTATTATTTATTGTTTGATTAAATTTGTCTGTTAGACAACCATGTTTAACCTTGTCCTGGTGAGGATTTCTAAGACGAAAGAGAGGTAAATAATTGCAGGCCGGACTACAACGTACAGAACAAAAAGGGGGAACTAGAAGGAGTTCAGCCTAAGACTAGGAGAGAGAGGGTAAGACATAGTGGCTCAGTTGAGGTGTGTACTCATGATACTGGACCAGTTCTGAGCCGAATCCCCCAATAGTATGACATTGAGCCCTTTCCCCATATTAAGTCCATTACCGGGTGACTCGCCAGTGTGTACTCCGCTGGTGTTAGTAGTAGAGGTGCTGTAAGAAGGATATTATTTTTTTTTTATCGGCGGGTCCCTGGCTGGGAGCGGTGTAAAATTGTAAATCTGGGGGGCACAAGAGAGAGTTCAGGGGGCCCTGATAATGTACAGTATTCTCTATTCAATGTTAAAAATACCTGGTCAAACAGGTAGTGAGGATTAAAGAACATTGCTTTAGTTCTATGGTATAATGCGTGGGAGGCAGAGTATGGGCAAGATAACTTTGACGCACATTGCCACCCAGGATTATTGCGTCGTTGCAACGAAAATATAAAGCTTGGGTTGCGTTGTTGTCTTGGGACAGTGTAGACGTACCCTGTAGGTGAATTGAGACGACTGTCGTTCACATGGACACAACCATAAATCCCTGATATTGCCACCCAAGAGAGGAGAGGTACCCACGGTGAAAAAATATACTGTATAGAACAAAACGGAAAAAGGAGGAGAGCTGCATCCCAGAGATGGCCGCCAATACAAGTGATGTTGGACCAAGAGCTCAGCCAACACTCCGTGTGTCGTAGCCAATCACCGTGTTGCAAGCTGGCAAACACCAGGCTAGAAGCCACGGTGTCTGTGTGTTCCAGAAGTAAAAGCCAGTGTTTCACATTTCTAATGGCCGATGGTGTTTCAAATTTCCAATAGGGTGTTTCACAGACATATAACAGGGTTCCATTCACCAGGGCTCTTAGGAGACTCGACCGTGGACCCCACGTGTGCGAGGGCGAAGCTCTATCGACAAAGCTATGTGTAGTCCTAAATGTATGAAGAAATTAGTTTTGAGATTTTCTATGCAGTACATTGTGACCCTAAACGTATACCTCTCTCTCTCTCTCTCTCTCTCTCTCTCTCTCTCTCTCTCTCTCTCTCTCTCTCTCTCTCTCTCTCTCTCTAACATTTTAACATCACATTATTAGGTTACAGGATCACGGCGCCTGCAGTTAAATCCCCAAAAGGTTGCAAGGTGACCAAGGCAGCATTTGCTATCGTAATTCACTTGTTATTATGTTGTGAAAGAGAAACGGCCAAACAGACAGAACAGAGAAACGCAACAATACGTCACCTCAAGCCGCTGCTCAACAGACAAGCACAACCCAAACACAAGCCACCGCAGACAACCACAGCCATAAACACCAACACCACAAACTACCACACACAAACAAACTAAGACAGGGGAGCAAGTATAGCCCATAAGACAGCAGGCGGTGCACAAAAGAGGTCTGCAGACAGCTATTAGGCCCAACAAGACTAATTATCCAATCGCCTGTAATCCTGCTAGTTAAACTGTTACGAGGTGGTAAGTGGCCCCCGAGGCACTCAGCTGCACAAGTGAGGGAAATGGGGAGTCAGGCTGACTTGCTATCACTTCCCCCCTTCCAGTCCAACCACTTGGGCTGGACGGTAGAGCGACAGTCTCGCTTCACGCAGGTCGGCGATCAATCCCCGACCGTCCACAAGTGGTTGGGCACCATTCCCTCCCTCCCTGTCCCATCCCAAATCCTTATCCTGACCCCCTTCCCAGTGCTCTATAGTCGTAATAGCTTGGTGCTTTCTCCTGATTGTCCCCTTCCCTTCACCTTTCTAATGGGTAAAGTATTCCCGAGACAAGTAAACGATTGACTTCAACTCTGACCTGGGTCAAGGGATGCATACCAAAATGTTACTAGTTAAATGAAGAAATTATACCACGTAATCTCTCGAGCCCTCATGTGTCTTCCAAGAGCTATATACACACACTGGCTCACCGCTTTCTCAGCCCCGCTCCTGTGCCAGGTAAGTCCACTACGGGCTCACCATAGCCCGTGCTACTTGCCCCGCTCCTGTGCCAGGTAAGTCCACTACGGGCTCACCATAGCCCGTGCTACTTGCCCCGCTCCTGTGCCGGGTAAGTCCACTACGGGCTCACCATAGCCCGTGCTACTTGCCCGCTCCTGTGCCAGGTAAGTCCACTACGGGCTCACCATAGCCCGTGCTACTTGCCTCGCTCCTGTGCCAGGTAAGTCCACTACGGGCTCACCATAGCCCGTGCTACTTGCCCCGCTCCTGTGCCAGGTAAGTTACGGGATCACCATAGCCCGTGCTACTTGCCCCGCTCCTGTGCCAGGTAAGTTACGGGATCACCATAGCCCGTGCTACTTGCCCCGCTCCTGTGCCAGGTAAGTTACGGATCACCATAGCCCGTGCTACTTGCAACTTGTTCCGAGTAGCTGAATCAATAACAACAACAACAACAACCGCTTTCTCTTGTTATTACCTTCATTTAAACTTTAACTCCTTCAAGAGAGTGGACTCGAACGTCCGTAAAAATAAAAAGATCACTGACCTTTGATTTGTTTGTTGTCTTCCCTAAGGCAATACAAACGAGCACATACTGGTGTGTGTGCTGGCCGGAACATTCACAAGACGCTCCAAACCCTCCAAATATAACAAGCAGTAATTCAACAAGCCCCGTAGAGCAACGTTAAGACCAATACTAATTATTTCGCACGGAGAGGAGCCAGACAGGCATCCCACGACTCTCACTTTATTATGCTAAAGCCTTTTTTCCTGTGCAGTTCACTACTAATTAGTGCCCAGCTGCTCGAGGGAAAGTCAGGTGCTTCATTGCCAAGGGCATGGAGGGTGGATGACCCCTAGTCGGCCCAGGGGGAGGGGGAGGGGGGTCAGTCGACCCAGACGTTCTGGGCCGATCTGAATTCTAATCGACCCAGGCGGGGCAGTCGAAGCTCTGATGAGTGACACTGGTAGTCTAAGTTGTATACAAAGCATGGTGAAGTAAGCCGATAATTGGTTGTGGTAAAAAATGATTCTGGTGTAGGATCTTCACCCACGTTATTGTCACCTATGGGGCCTGACAGCTGAGTGGATAGCGCATCGGATTCGTAGTCCTGAGGTTCCGGGTTCGATCCCCGGAGAAGGCGGAAACAAATGGGCAGAGTTTCTTTCACCCTGATGCCTTTTGTTACCTAGCAGTAAATAGGTACTTGCGTGTTAGACACTGATACGGGCTGCTTCCTGGGAGTGTGTAACAAAATGGAGGCCTGGTCGAGGACCGGGCCGCGTGGACGCTAAGCCCCCGAAATCATCTCAAGATAACCTCAAGATAACCTGTCGTCTTCTCAAGCGTTCTCAACGTCACTAAGATGATGTGATAAATTGCCCGAACCTAACCTACCCGAAGAACCACGATTAGAAAACGGGACATCGCGTCAATTTTGCGAGCCGCTTTGATTTTAAATAAATATGCAATCTTAGGTGGGGGTAGAAATATGATTTTTAGGTGGGGGATAGAAATAGCCTAGGCTACTCTATCCCTTTGAGATGTATTTCTTTCTTATCACAATAAACATACTTGAACTTGAACTGAACTTTGATTTTTAGCGCATAAATGTTTGGCCTTAGGGGATTTATAGGTCAAAATGCGATGTATTTTGACAATGTAACGAGTGGACACGTTGCATAATGTAATAAATCCTTAAAGCAGACATCAGGGTGGGGTGGGGGGGGGATACGAAGCATGTATTTTATACAGTATACAACATGAACCCAGATGTGTATATTTGACAAAAATTGTCTTTAACCGCACTACAGATACCATTCATCAGGTAGTAACCATTCTTACAATAACACCCGCCTATCAGTGGCCCCAGCAATCAGATCGCTGCTGCCTTAAACTTTGCTCGGTCTTGTAAGACATTAAATACGCCGCGACTCAAATGTTCGCCGAGAGCCGCGGGACCAAAGAGCCAAAGCTCAACCCCTGCGCAAGAACGACTAGACGAGTACAACTAGATGAGTACACACTGGCCTCTGTGGTAACAGGAGTATGACGCGACTTCCGTTATCAAGCCGACGGGAGTGGTGCGGCTCTCAATGGTCAGGTGAAGGCAGGACTATGGAGAGGGTCATGGAGGAAGGTGTAGTGGTGGGGGCTGGTGGTGTAGTGGTGGGGGCTGGTGGGTGTTGTGGTGGGGGCTGGTGGGTGTTGTGGTGGGGGCTGGTGGGTGTAGTGGTGGGGCTGGTGGGTGTTGTGGTGGGGGATGGTGGGTGTTGTGGTGGGGGCTGGTGGGTGTAGTGGTGGGGGCTGTGGGTGTAGTGGTGGGGGCTGTGGGTGTAGTGGTGGGGGCTGGTGGGTGTAGTGGTGGGGGCTGGTGGGGTGTAGTGGTGGGGCTGGTGGGTGTAGTGGTGGGGCTGGTGGGTGTAGTGGTGGGGCTGGTGGGTTGTGGTGGGGCTGGTGGATGTAGTGGTGGGGGTGGTGGGTGTGTGGTGGGGGCTGGTGGGTGTAGTGGTGGGGGCTGGTGGGTGTAGTGTGGGTGGGGGCTGGTGGGTGTAGTGGTGGGGGCTGGTGGTGTAGTGGTGGGGGCTGGTGGGTGTAGTGGTGGGGCTGGTGGGTATAGTGGTGGGCGCTGGTGGGTGTTGTGGTGGGGGTGGGTATAGTGGTGGGGGCTGGTGGGTGTAGTGGTGGGGGCTGGTGGGTATAGTGGTGGGGGCTGGTGGGTGTAGTGGTGGGGGCTGGTGGGTGTTGTGGTGGGGGCTGGTGGGTGTTGTGGTGGGGGCTGGTGGGTGTTGTGGTGGGGGCTGGTGGGTGTTGTGGTGGGGGCTGGTGGGTGTAGTGGTGGGGGCTGGTGGTGTAGTGGTTGGTGGCTGGTGGGTGTAGTGGTGGGGCTGGTGGGTGTAGTGGTGGGGGCTGGTGGTTGTAGTGGCTGGTGGGTGAGGTAGGGTGTAGTGTATGATGAGTGTGATGGTGGGTGGAGGTGAGGGTATACGGAAATGGGAAGTCATGGGAGGCGACCTTCCCCATAAGAGCCTCCTACTAATTGTGACGGGTAAGAGAGGGTTAGCGGTGTGGCCCCGTCAGGTTCCGGGTCCGACCCGGCGCTAGGAGGCGGCCATCACACCTACAGACCAAGCAAGCAGCGTCTGAGAAGTCAGGAAGAAGGTCCATAAATGTTTTCAAAAGTCGGTAATGATAAAGACCAACTGCCCAGTTGGTGGAAGGTTCAGAAGCAAAACACCAATAGCTGAAGTTTAAAACTCCATCATCATCTGACTGACACCATCACAACCACAGCTACAAGACCTAACACCATCACAACCACAGCACTACAAAACCTATCACCATCACAACCACAGCACTACAAGACCTAACACCATCACAACCACAGCACTACAAGACCTAACACCATCACAACCACAGCACTACAAGAACCTAACACCATCACAACCACAGCACTACNTTAGCAGCGCGCCATATTTGGACACGTGGGGACGCTTCGCTGTCTCCATATTTTGTGGTAAGGACTTAGTATACTGCCGCATGTTGCAGTGACATCGTGTGCCCAGCGATCTTGTATAGCGTTTATGACGGAGATTAGAAAGTCGAGGAAGTAATGAAATGATATAATGATTTAAGGTGAATTGGCATTATGAAGGCGGGAGCGACACATGCTCACTCGGCCAGGGTTAGTGGCTGACTGAGAGGGAGAGAGAGACCCCAGCGGACGGAGATTTCGGTGTGGACTCGTCCAGGTAGGGGGGTACCCCAAGAGCAGAGGCCAGCGTGTGAAAGGTGAAATTGTGAGGATTTTATTTAATGAATGTTATTTGTGTTTCGATGGAGGAAACAGTTTATTATTTTGTGGTAATGGAATTACAGGTTCATGTATGATGGATGTGGTGTATCCAGAGTTGATGTAGGAGTGGTGGACACGAGTCGTCATTCAGTTATGTAGCAGCAATATAGAAGCTGCCAGAGAATCTACTTAAGTTGAGGACCCTCTCATGGATGGTCGCAGTAGTGATTCCCAGGAATATCAATCACCATAGAGGGAGACTTGTTGTGTAGCGAGAGTAGCTGATCTTCCGGAAGAGATAAGAGGGTTGTGAGGACATCATTATATGTTTGAGAGGTGGATGGATTAATGTAGTATGCCTTATGCCGTGTAAGGTGAGAGCGTTGATATTTTTTGATGGTGTTAAATTTCATGTACTCAGCCTAGCCCAGACGTGGAGGTGACTGAGGCACAGTGGTTGCTGAAGAGGAGCAGGCAGCAGCAGCCTACCAGAGACAATCACATGGTGTATTGTTCATAGGGAAGAGTGATGCTATTTTGTAGAACCATTACCTGATATTACCATGTTATCCTTATTATTTATTGCTTGTATTGCAGGCCGGACTACAACGTACAGAACAAAAAGGGGGAACTAGAAGGAGTTCAGCCTAAGACTAGGAGAGAGAGGGTAAGACATAGTGGCTCAGTTGAGGTGTGTACTCATGATACTGGACCAGTTCTGAGCCGAATCCCCCAATAGTATGACATTGAGCCCCTTCCCCATATTTAAGTCCATTACCGGGTGACTCGCCAGTGTGTACTCCGCTGGTGTTAGTAGTAGAGGTGCTGTAAGAAGGATATTTTTTTTTTTTATCGGCGGGTCCCTGGCTGGGAGCGGTGTAAAATTGTAAATCTGGGGGGCACAAGAGAGTTCAGGGGGCCCTGATAATGTACAGTATTCTCTATTCAATGTCAAAAATACCTGGTCAAACAGGTAGTGAGGATTAAAGACATTGCTTTAGTTCTATGGTATAATGCGTGGGAGGCAGAGTACGGGCAAGATAACTTTGACGCACATTGCCACCCAGGATTATTGCGTCGTTGCAATGAAATATAAAGCTTGGGTTGCGTTGTTGTCTTCGGACAGTGTAGACGTACCCTGTAGGTGAATTGGGACGACTGTCGTTCACATGGACACAACCATAAATCCCTGATATTGCCACCCAAGAGAGGAGAGGTACCCACGGTGAAAAAATATACTGTATAGAACAAAACGGAAAAAGGAGGAGAGCTGCATCCCAGAGATGGCCGCCATACAAGTGATGTTGGACCAAGAGCTCAGCCAACACTCCGTGTGTCGTAGCCAATCACCGTGTTGCAAGCTGGCAAACACCAGGCTAGAAGCCACGGTGTCTGTGTGTTCCAGAAGTAAAAGCCAGTGTTTCACATTTCTAATGGCCGATGGTGTTCAAATTTCCAATAGGGTGTTTCACACACATATAACAGGGTTCCATTCACCAGGGCTCTTAGGATACTCGAACCGTGGACCCCACGTGTGCGAGGGCGAAGCTCTATCGACTAAGCTATGTGTAGTCCTAAACTGTATGAAGAAACTAGTTTTGAGATTTTCTATGCAGTACATTGTGACCCTTAACGTGTATACCTCTCTCTCTCTCTCTCTCTCTCTCTCTCTCTCTCTCTCTCTCTCTCTCTCTCTCTCTCTCTCTCTCTCTCTAACATCACATTATTAGGTTACAGGGTCACGGCGCCTGCAGTTAAATCCCCAAAAGGTTGCAAGGTGACCAAGGCAGCATTTGCTACCGTAATTCACTTGTTGTATTATGTTGTGAAAGAGAAACGGCCAAACAGACAGAACAGAGAAACGCAACAATACGTCACCTGAAGCCGCTGCTCAACAGGCAAGCACAACCCAAACACAAGCCACCGCAGACAACCACAGCCATAAACACCAACACCACAAACTACCACACACACACACAGACAAACTAAGACAGGGGAGCAAGTATAGCCCATAAGACAGCAGGCGGTGCACAAAAGAGGTCTGCAGACAGCTATTAGGCCCAACAAGACTAATTATCCAATCGCCTGTAATCCTGCTAGTTAAACTGTTACGAGGTGGTAAGTGGCCCCCGAGGCACTCAGCTGCACAGTGAGGGAAATGGGGAGTCAGGCTGACTCGCTATCACTTCCCCCCTTCCAGTCCAACCACTTGGGCTGGACGGTAGAGCGACAGTCTCGCTTCACGCAGGTCGGCGTTCAATCCCCAACCGTCCACAAGTGGTTGGGCACCATTCCCTCCCTCCCCGTCCCATCCCAAATCCTTATCCTGACCCCCTTCCCAGTGCTCTATAGTCGCAATGGCTTGGCGCTTTCTCCTGATTGTTCCCTTCCCTCACCTTTCTAATGGGTAGAGTCTTCCCGAGACAAGTAAACGATTGACTTCAACTCTGACCTGGGTCAAGGGATGAATACAAAATGTTACTAGTTAAATGAAGAAATTATACCACGTAATCTCTCGAGCCCTCATGTGTCTTCCAAGAGCTATATACACACACTGGCTCACCGCTTTCTCAGCCCCGCTCCTGTGCCAGGTAAGTCCACTACGGGCTCACCATAGCCCGTGCTACTTGCCCCGCTCCTGTGCCAGGTAAGTCCACTACGGGCTCACCATAGCCCGTGCTACTTGCCCCGCTCCTGTGCCAGGTAAGTCCACTACAGGCTCACCATAGCCGTGCTACTTGCCCCGGTCCTATGCCAGGTAAGTCCACTACGGGCTCACCATAGCCCGTGCTACTTGCCCCGGTCCTATGCCAGGTAAGTCCACTACGGGCTCACCATAGCCCGTGCTACTTGCCCCGCTCCTGTGCCAGGTAAGTCCACTACAGGCTCACCATAGCCCGTGCTACTTGCCCCGCTCCTATGCCAGGTAAGTCCACTACGGGCTCACCATAGCCCGTGCTACTTGCCCCGGTCCTATGCCAGGTAAGTCCACTACGGGCTCACCATAGCCCGTGCTACTTGCCCGCTCCTGTGCCAGGTAAGTCCACTACGGGTCACCATAGCCCGTGCTACTTGCAACTTGTTCCGAGTAGCTGAATCAATAACAACAACAACANAAAGTAGTAGATAGTAGACTATCCTATGGTATTATTATCCACTATCCATGGTAATCCTCTTCCTTCCACATATGGAACGCCCTGAAGAGCCCAAACGAAATTTCCGTGATATTTGCAGACGTCTGCAGATATTTCATTGCAGACGTCATTGTCATTCAATCAGTTCATTTTGCCTTTGTCTTCAGTGTGATTACCTGGTCACTGACCGTCAGCTTTCTCTGCAATGGCCCTGCAACAATGCTGGAAAGCTGTTGACCTGTGACCTTCGCAACTAGAATTGTTATCTTTCTCTGTTTCTCTCCGACTTCTAGTTTGGTCAAACCTAGTTGCTGTATAGTCATAGTGGCTTACCACTTTCTCCTGATAGTTACCTTACCTCATAACTAGTTCTGCTCATTTCCCAGTTGTGTTGTGCACTTTGGCTTTCAACTTCCTGACGCCTCTGTGTTGTAACAAGGATTGTTATTTGCCTTTTTGGTCTGTGATGAATCAGTTGCTGCCTCTGTACATCTCTGGGAGTTGTTCTATATCATCTGGTTTGTTGACTTCCCTCCCCGTCCACCCAGCCACTTGGGCTGGACGGTAGCGCGACGGTCTCCCCTCATGCAGATCGGCGTTCAATCCCCAACCGTCCAAGTAGTTGGGCACCATTCCTCCCCCCCCCTCCCGGTGCCATCCCAGATCCCTATCCTGATCCCTTCAGGTGCTATAGTCGTAATAGCTTGGTGCTTTCTCCTCATAGTCCCCCCCCCCCGTCCATTACCCTCCACCACTCCCAGATACTTTGTCCCGTGCAGTTCACCTTGTGATTATAAAGTTTAATATTTAGAAGCGTTTTGTTCTGCTCTCATTCAACTCCATTAAATAATCGAACACTATGAAGCAGCGGCAACCGGCTTCCAGAGGTTGTGTATGTCTTAACTCTTGCTGTGTCTCCTGCCCACCCCCCCCCCCGCCCCCCGTCTCATCCCAATCCTTATCCTGATCCCTTCCCAATGCTATATAGTCGTAATGGCTTGGCGCTTTCTCCTCATAGTTCCCCTTCCCTTCATCCACTTGTGTTCCATCTGATAGTCAGTAGAGATGTGGAAACCCGAACACTTGTCAAGGATTGGTTTCAATCCCATAGGCTCACACACATAGGCCACATCTGACGGTACCACACACATGGCTGCTGTGTGTGTGTGTGTGTGTGTGCACTCACGTAGTGCTTGCGGGGGGTTGAGCTTCAGCTCTATGGTCCCGTCTCTCGACTGTCAAGCAACTGGTGTAGCGGTTCCTGAGTCTATTAGGCTATTATCATATCTACATTTGAAACTATGTCTGTGTTCATGCGTGCGTGCATGCGCGCGTGTGCTCAAGAACCAGTGCAACAAGTGGAGCCCCAGATCCTCCCCCCCCCCCCCCCCCGAGATCCTCTCAGGTCATTAGGGCCAAAGGAGGAATAAAGCGCCTTACCTCGCTGTAAACGCCTCGCATCATAATACGCTAACGGCTAAACGAGCCAAGGAGAGATGCTGCTTCAAGAGAAATAATTTAAAGAACAAATTTAGGAGGGGAGAATGGGTGCTTGGGAGCTCATAAACAAAGGGAGGGCTTAGAAGGGCTTAGAGCAAGAAAATAAGAGGCGCGCTCCTTCCATTTTCAATATGCGAACACCCACACACACGCAGCAGGGCGTGAAGAAAACGGGGCGCTCACCAAACTAAGGGGATCACAAATAATTAAAATATAGCCCCCTCCCCCCACCCACACGTCTCAAAACACGGAATGACGACCTCTCGGTCCATCCTGGGCCATATTTTCCTGCTTTATTTTTCAACGTGGGTGGGTACACAAGTGGCTGGCTCCTATAAGCAGGCTGAGAGCTTTCCCTTCCCATAGCTCATGGTAAGGCTTATGTTTCCCTTCACATAGCTCATGGTAAGGCTTATGTTTCCCTTCCCATAGCTCATGGTAAGGCTTATGTTTCCCTTCCCATAGCTCATGGTAAGACTTAGCTTTCCCTTCCCATAGCTCATGGTAAGACTTAGCTTTCCCTTCCCATAGCTCATGGTAAGACTTAGCTTTCCCTTCCCATAGCTCATGGTAAGACTTAGGTTTCCCTGGAACACAACCCGCCAATAGCTTAACAACCAGGTAGGTTGTTACCAGATTCCCAGGCTGAGAACAATCCGTCCCAAAGCTCACAGGAAGCTTTTTCGTATACGTTTTCCCCTAGAAAATGACGCAACAATCGGTTTTTACTTTCAGGTTCCCAATTACTGCTGGGCGAATAGGGGCGAAGTTATTGATTGGTTGCCATTCAGTCGTAAACGGGTGGCTTGTGTCAAGAGGCAAGTGTGTGTATATCACGTGTGTTGTGTCATGTGTGTTGTGCTTTGTGCATGCGTGCGTGTGTGTGTGTGTACTAAGCTAGATGTACTCACCTAGATGTGCTTGCAGGGTCGAGCTAGGCTCCTAGCCCCGTCTTCAGGACGTTCTTACATTAATGAAATGAATCATTCTTCACGCTCTTATCATATTTTCATATTTAAATTCATTTTTTAATTGAATTATCTTCAAACGACTTCTACGTCTAACCAATTCCAATAAAAAGAGTTCTTCGTGATGTTTCTGGGACTCATTTGCTTCTCCAGTTTCTAAATATGACCTGCTGTTCCTAGCTTTGAACAACGCTGCTTTGTCTACTTTGTCAATTCCCATTAGAATCTTGTATGTTCTTATCATGTCCCCCTATCTCTCCTTTCCTCCAGTGTGGTAAAGTTCAATTCTCTGTCTTTCCTCATGGCTCAATCCCTTCAGCTCGGGAACGAGTCTTGTTGTATATCGTTGGACCTTTTCTAGTTGCTACTTGCCCTTTTTCAGGTAGGGGTTCCAAGCTGGTGACGCATATTCAAGAGTGGGTCTCACTTTGGCTGTATATAGGGCCCCAAAAAAGCCCCTTTGTTCAAGTTTCTGAAAGATACACAGATGTTGGTCAGTATTCCATATGCAGGTGTTGATGTTCTGCTAATGTGGGCTTCTGGCATCAGATTTGGGGTTCTATCCACACCCAGGTATTTATCCATTTCTTGTTGAAGAATCTGATCCCCCTTCATCCTATACTGCTGTACTGGTCTTTGCAATCATGTATTCACCTAGTTGTGTTTGCGGGGGATGAGCTTTGCTTTTTCGGCCCGCCCCTCAACTGTCAATCAACTATTTACTAACTACTTTTTTTTATTTTTTTTCCACACCACACACACCCCCCAGGAAGCAGCTCGTGACAGCTGACTAACTCCCAGGTACTTATTTACTGCTAGGTGAAAAGAGGCACAATATGAAAGGAAACACTGCCAATTTGTTTCTGCTCCTACATGGGATTCGAACCCCCCCCCCTCCCACCCCCCCCCTACCATTCTTTATTGAGTCCATTGCATGGAAAACGTGATATTCCTTGACTTGTTACAGTTCTTAACAGGTCGCATTTCTAACGTTGGTTATTATAACGTAAACACGCGCGCTTCAAGGGGTTGCCCCCCCCCCACACACACACACACACACACTGTTTACAAACAAATTTCATCCGTTTTTCATAAAGGCAAAAAGAAGTGGATTTCATGAGCTTATATTTTGAACGTCTCATTAAGAGCCGAACAGCTTACCTGGTGGTCAGCACACACCTGGTGGTCAGCACACACCTGGTGGTCAGCACACACCTGGTGGTCAGCACACACCTGGTGGTCAGCACACACCTGGTGGTCAGCACACACCTGGTGGGCAGCACACACCTGGTGGTCAGCACACACCTGGTGGGCAGCACACACCTGGTGGGCAGCACACACCTGGCGGTCACCACACACCTGGCGGTCACCACACACCTGGCGGTCACCACACACCTGGCAGCCAGCACATACCTGGAAGGAAACAAAGCGTGTCGTCAGTTCAGATGTATGAATGTCCTTGACAGTTATTAAGTTAAAACACCTGCTTTTGTTACTGATGTTTATTATTGCTGTTTTTCTGCCGCATGCCTATACGATTTTATTATTATTTGTATTATTATTACAATTTGCATTATTCTAATATTATTTTAATCGCACTTAATATGATGGAGGAGGAGACGAAGGCGTGTTATAGAGAAGAGGGCCAGATTCACGAAGCAGTTACGCAAGCACTTACGAACCTGTACATCTTTTCTCAATCTTTGGCGGCTTTGTTTACAATTAGTAAACGGTTAATGAGCTCCGAAGCACCAGGAGGCTGTTTATAACAATAACAACAGTTGATTGGCAAGTTTTCATGTTTTTAAACTATTTAATAAATGTAACCAAAGCCGTGAAAGATTGAGGAAAGGTGTACACGTTCGTAAGAACTTGCGTAACTGCTTCGTGAATCTGGCCCAGGATGATTAAGCCTTTCCCGTGAGACAAATTTTCAAGTTCTTTGATGAACCTTATCATTAACGCTACACAGATAACAGTTCAGGTTTTGTACTAGTGACAAAGCAAGCCTCGCCAGGTAGCACTGAGAAAGGTACAAAAGGAAAATCTAAGCCATCGAGTCAGCCCTATCTGAAAACATCCTAGACTTAATATAACCCATTTATGCGTTATGTGAGCAAACTGTCCCCCCCTACAATCGGTGTATTTTGAGTGTATGCGTTACCTAAGGCCTAAATTTGTCATACTAGAAAATGGAAGTGGCTGGCGAAAGTGACGTACTGTCCCGTTTTCTGTTTTGAGTCCTTTGGTAGGTTGGGACAGGACACTTCAAATTGACGGTTTGATTGACGTTGGCCAACCTTAGGAGGACGGGCTGGTGTGAGACGTAGATACGTTTTGTTGCGTCTTTTAAAGAATTCTTGTCTTCGGTGTCGACTTTTTCTTTCTAATATATGATTTTATAATTAAATGTCGCATTACAGTTTTTAACAAATCTTATAGGAGGAGGGGAGGCTAATATATATATGTTTAACAGTCCATATTTTGTACTGTTGAACTGGTCGATATATTTTCCATCATTTTTGGTTCTGGAGGCTGGGTTGGAGGCGACAATTGTGCCGGGAACTGTGTGTGAACATCCCAGCAAGACAATGGAAGACAAGTCCAAGACATCCTTGGACTTGACTCTCTCCAAGGCCCGCCAGAGCTCAAGAGGAGCGAGGGCATCCAGAGACCAACCCGCCTCAGAGAAAGACGTCTCGACGTACTAGGTCAGCAAGAAGAACTCCGGCAAGAACGTCTAGAACTGACGTACAACCGCCAAGACGAAACAATCATAATTATCTGGAGAAAATGCAAAGTCATTATGGCTATTTTGCACGTGGAAAGGATATGAGAATAGGCAGAAGCTGGGATAGGGGGACAAGGTAGAAGCTGGGATATGAGGAGAGACCAGGGGATAGTATATGAGGAAGGAGGGACTGAATGATGCCCAACCACTTGCACCATCGGGGATCGAACGCCGACCTGCATGAAAAGAAGTAGTCATTCCAGTGCCAACCAATCCAGGTGGTTGGTCATAATTATTTCAGTTATACTCATTGTGATCACGCAACAAAGAAATGTTCACAATGACCCTGAATATACACAACATTAACTAATTGACACAACAAACACCTAAGACTTCTTACTATGCTAATTAGCACATCAGGACCACACCCAACACCGTCCTGCGATGGTTATCTTGAGATGATTTCGGGGCTTTTAGTGTCCCCGCGGCCCGGTCTTCGACCAGGCCTCCACCCCCAGGAAGCAGCCCGTGACAGCTGACTAACACCCAGGTACATATTTTACTGGCTAGGTAACAGGGCATAGAGTGAAAGAACTCTGCCCATTGTTTCTCGCCGGCGCCTGGGATCGAACCCAGGACCACAGGATCACAAGTCCAGTGTGCTGTCCGCTCGGCCACCCGGCTCTAATAAAAACAATGGTTCTTGATAAAAACGAATCGGATTAAGTGCTTAACTGCTATTGTGATTTCCGAGTGTATTTGAAGGATGCTATTGGTGGGTGAGGTGTGATATGTTACAACGTTTTAAATGAGGTGAAACAAAACTTTCAACAAAGGACAGAACACGAAAACAATGGATATTAACTGGATAAACGGGTAAATTGAAGGTATGAATGAAAGTACTGCGGAAGGGCCTATTGGCCCATATTTCTTGATGCTTCTATATTGGAGCGGGGTCTTGAAGTGGTAGAATATAGTTGTGCATTAATTGACTGTTGATTGCTGGTGTTGACTTCTTGATGTGTAGTGCCTCGCAGATGTCTTGCCGCCTGCTATCGCTGTACCTATCGATATTTCTGTGTTTTTTGTAAGATTTCTCTGGTGATGGTTTGGTTGTGGGAAGAGAGTATATGTTCCTTAATGGAGCCCTGTTGCTTATGCATCGTTAAACGCCTGGAAAGAGATGTTGTTGTCTTGCCTATATACTGAGTTTTTGGGCTTACAGTCCCCAAGTGGACATTTAAAGGCATAGACGACGTTTGTCTCTTTTAGGGCGTTCTGCTCCGTGTCTGGAGAGTTTTCATTAGAGGCTGGCTGTTTTTTTGGTTTTATAGTAAATCGTTAGTTGTATCTTCTGATTTTGTCTGTAGGGATAACAGTCTATTAACAATTATTTTCAGGACCCTTTCCTCCGTTTTATGAGCTGTGGAGAAAGAAGTCCTGTAACAATAGTCTAATAGGGGTATAGGTGTTGTATTAGTGTTTTTCTAGAGGTTGCATGGCTGTTCTACTTTCCTTCTTATGATGTCTTCAATGGAAACCATTGGAGAAAGCCGTTGTTGACTAGGACCTGCCTTACCCTACAGAGTTCTTCGTCGACTTGCTTCCATTCTGAGCTGTGGCTGAGAGCACGGTCGACATAAGCGTTAAACAACCTCCTCTTGTACCTATCTGGGCAGTCACTGTTGGCATTTAGGACATTCCTATGTTTGTTTCCTAACTGTAGACTGCAGTGTGGAAACTCGCTCCTTTCCATGACTGTTACATCTAGAAAGGGCAGCTTCCCATCCTTCTCCATCTCGTAAGTGAAACGTAACGTAACACAGAATTCTGCTCAACGCTTCTTTCAGCTCCTGCAGATGTCTGACATCAGGTACCTGTGTAAAAATGTCGTCAACATAACCTGCAGTATATGGCCGGTTTCAAGTTAAGTCGACTAAGACTTTTCCTCTGATAGTACCCATGTAGAAGTTTGCAAACAGGACCGCCTAGGGTGAGAACCCATGGCGATCCCCATCTACTTGCTTATACATGTGCCCATCCGGGCTCAAGAAGGTGCCTCCTTAGAAATCTTAACAAATAACACAGAAATCATCGATAGGTACAGCAGTAGCTGGCGGCGTTGACAACTGCGAGGCACTACACATCAAGAAGTCAACACCAGCAATCAACAGTCAATTAATGCACAACTATATTCTACAACTTCAAGACCCCGCTCCAATATAGAAGCATCAAGAAATATGGGCAAATAGGCCCTTCCGCAAGTTACTTCCATTCATACCTCAATTTTACCCAGTTTAATATTCCGTTAATATCCATTGTTTTCGTGTTCTGTCCTTTGTGAAAGTTTTTGTTCACCTCATTTAAAACTGTTGTAACATATCACCTCACCCAAAACGCGGGTATAAATGAAAGATGAAAGCTGTTTCAAATCTAGCATAGTAAAGAACTGTTTAGTGCTTTCAGGTTTATAGTTGTGTTGGAAAACTAAAATCTTTTGAAAATGTAATTAGTGTATTACGAAACGCGTTCAAGTGTCGCGTCAGACTAAGAAAATAAAGGAATGAATTTTGGAGAATTGATTTTTCCAATTTACCGTCATCCGTAAAAACAAAATAAGGAAATTGAGAAAATTCGTGTAGAATTATTAATCTTACTTTTTTCGGTCATATGTAATAACATATATATATATATATATAATATATCTATTAATCTATACTTATATATATATGATATATATTATATCTAGTATATGCAAACAAGCCCTGACTAGGTCCCCAGGACTAGAGATCCACTGAAAACCCATCTGGGGTGTGAGTTTTCAGATATAATATATTAGTATATATATATATCTATATATCAGATATATTAATCTAGCTATATTATAGATATCTATATCTATATCGCTCTATATATCTAACTGGTCCACACCCCATCGTGGGGATTGTGAGTTTTCAGAATATCTATATGTATATCTATATATATATATATATATATATATATATTATCTATATTAGCTGGTCGTGTTGTGAGTTAGGTAGTGTGTGGGCAGTTAATAAATAAGTAATGATTGCCGGAGCCACGATAAAGGACTGGTGGAAGTACCCGAGGATACTCTTCACTAGCACCACGTACATTGTATGCGTAAGGTCACTGCATTAATGACCAGTAATTAATACACCTAAAAATACCCAACAATGGCGTAGATAACCAAGGATCCTGTAGCCAAGAGAGAGAGAGAGAGAGAGAGATGAGAGAGAGAGAGAGGGTGAGGGAGTGTGAGGAGAGAGAGGGGAGAGAGAGGGAGAGAGAGAGAGAGATGGTAAGGATTGTGATAACTTAATTATGTTTCCAGTGAAGTTTAGCTCCCGGGCTGTACATGAGCATTCATCTTGCTCATATACAATAGCTTGCATTCTCGGGTGTTGCCTCTCGAGTTAGAATCAATTGGTGTACAGATTTCCGTACTCTTGGTTCGGGAATATCCAAAATTGAATTCATGTGAACTATGGCCTTTTCTTCCGTGCTTTTAATTCCATCTTGTGTCACACTGTGTGTTCCTTCTATGTTACATAGCCTCTCACTGCCTATCATGTGAATTTGTCGTATTAAGTCTTCCCTGTTTCTTGTCTCATTCAGTAAAGATAGAATTATGCTTTACTGCCTTTCCTCATCACTCACTCCTCTCAGCTCCAGGACTAGTGTAGTAGCCTACTTATGAGTTTTCTCCAGCTCCGTTTTTTATTTGCCCAGATATAGACTACATACTGGCGACACATGTTACAGTATTGTCCTGACATGAATTGTTATCTTGATTCCTTTAATTACGTTCTGTGCCAATTTATGTGCTATTCCTAGGAACTATGTATAATTCCCCCAGCCTTGCACCACGCAGCTGATGTTACAAACGGGTGATGTGTGTCTAGGGAGATAGGTTTAGTGTGATTCCTATCCCAAGGCCGTGTGTACTGACTTGGGCCGTACACACGGCCTATCACCCATCTTTCCTACTTTAAATATCTGAGAGTCGGAACTCTAGCAGTCTACGCCCCGTCTGGGAATAAAGATAGTTCCCTACCGCTGTGAGCTCACTGGCTCGTGTCACTCTTCTCTCGTTGATTTGTTGCATTCTATTGACTATTCTGGGCTACCCCATTGCTGCACTTCCCAGTCACCCCATTTTGTTTCTTCAACTGTCAAGAGGTCTTCGTTGGTACAGAGACGGTGAGAGACCTCCATCCTCCCAGGTGCTCTGATCACCCTACACTTGAGGGTCCATAGTACAGTCTTGCCTCGACAATCTTAGGACAGAAACAGTCTTGCCTCGCCAATCTTAGGACAGAAACAGTCTTGCCTCGCCAATCTTAGGACAGAAACAGTCTTGCCTCGACAATCTTAGGACAGAAACAGTCTTGCCTCGACAATCTTAGGACAGAAACAGTCTTGCCTCGCCAATCTTAGGACAGAAACAGTCTTGCCTCGCCAATCTTAGGAGAGAAAAAACAGTCTTGCCATCCGCCAAATCTTAGGAGAGAAACAGTCTTGCCTCGCCAATCTAGGAGAGAAACAGTCTTGCCTCGCCAATCTTAGGACAGAAACAGTCTTGCCTCGGACAATCCTAAAACAGAAACAGTCTTAACCCAAGACATCTTAGCCATGATTTCGACAATCCATATAGGAGTGACATTGAAGCCTCAGGGTTCGACCACTTGAGGAATGATGCTTATCTTCTGCGCCCCCCGTGAGCAAGCCTCGAGGGAGCCACTGGCCCCATTAAGCACCGTCGCCTCCCCCTGGTAATGGTATCCCCGGTACATCTCATAACTATTGTGTGTAGCTTATTGTAGGGCTTTACCTGGCGTCTATTAAGCCAAGCTCATCATTTATTTGTTATCATAGTAGTCCTGGTTTTCCCAACCCATCTAATCTACTGTTATGTTTACACCACACACCACACACAACACCACACACACACACACAACCACACACACTACACACACACACACACCACACACACACACCCACACCACACCAAACACCCACAACACACAACATACAAAACAGCTGACTCAAGCTGACTCTATAAACAGCTTCAAATGTAAATATGATAGGAGGCCCCAGTAGGCTCAGGAATCTTTACACCAGTTGATTGAACAGTTGAGAGGCGGGACCAAAGAGCCCAAAGCTCAACCCCCGCACCCAAAGCACAAATAGGTGAGAGTACATAGTGGATGGGTCCATACAGGGGGGCGTCGCGGCTGAGTGGATAGCGCTCAGGGGTCGTAAGTCCCAAGGGCCCGGGTACGATTCCCTGGCCGAGGCAGAAACAATGGACAAGTTTCTTTCATCCTGTACTCCTGTTACACTAAGCCGTATAGAAATAGGTACCTGGGTGTACTAGCAGCTGCACGGGCTGCATCCTGGGATGCGTCCTGTTGCTAGAGAGAAATATTCGTAGTATACATAAACATTGGAAATCAATTGATTAGAAAGAGCGGTGTCCAAGAGCTAATAGCTCGATTCTTCAGGCACAAATTAGTATATATAAACACACACACACACGGACTACGCTTCCTGACAGACGGTATGATCAGCCAAACTGTTGATCCTTTGCAGCTCGCATTCAGCTGGAATGTCCAAACTTCTCTTTCAAGATCTGCTGAGTAATTTTCCTCTTAGATCTGAAGGGAAAGTCGGTAAAAAC
>WNGS01169498.1:11012474-11023379 GCA_020271785.1 Procambarus virginalis
ATGTAAAAGTACAGAGGGTTTGCAACAAGATTAGTGCCAGAGGCTGAGAGGGTTAGCCTGTGAGGATAGGTTGAGAGAACTGACCTCACAACCCTAAAGGAAAGAAGAAACAAGGAGATATGATCAAAGCATACAAGATACCAAGGGGAATAGTCAATGTGGGCAAGGACGACCTCTATTAACTTGGGTCCTTTTGTCCTACTTTTTCTCAAGTGGAAGCTGACAACACAAATGAGTCGCAGTAACATAAGGAAACACTCAAGTGACATGCACTGAAAAGAAGAAGTTGCGGAAGCCACCTCCACCCCAGTTGTAATGCCAGGTTTTAGAAATAATTGGTCAGAATAGTTAAATTATAAAGGACAGGTTCAACCAGCAATGGCGAGGGGCATGAAGAGCTAGACCTCACGTCCCCGTAGTCACTTATAGGTCAGACACGACCAAAGAGCTAGAGCTCAACCCCCGTAAGCACTACTAGGTGAGTACTGATGTGGTGGAGGCTGACTCCATACACATTTTCAGATGTAGATATGATAGAGCCCAGTAGGCTCAGGAATCCTGTACACCAGTTGATTGACAGTTGAGAGGCGGGACCAAAGAGCCAAAGCTCGATCCCCGCAAGCACAACTAGGTGAGCACTGATGTGGGTGCTCAACACCTGTGTTGTACAACCTCTCCAAATCGGTAACAGGTAAGTCATCAGGCCAAGATCATCATCATCATCATCATCAGGGCAGAGAGGGAGAGTGGTGGAGAGGGCAGAGGTAGTGTTGTGGAGAGAGTTGGGTGAGAGGGAGAGTGAGGTGCGGGGGGGTGGGGGGTGGCCTCATTACCACCCGCACCATGGCGCCATCTACCACCTGGTTATCTCACATATTATCATCTCTTCCTATTCTCTTCCCCATTCTCCTTCTCCCCGGCCCTGTGGCGCGTTTGGCCAGCAACGGGGGCAATAATGGGGTGGGGGGGGGAAGTTACTTAGCTTTTAGAATAGGATGGAGAGGAAGGGGAGAGAGAGAGAGAGAGAGAGAGAGAGAGAGAGAGGGAGGAAGAGAGAGAGAGAGAGAGAGATGCCACAGCAAAGCATGTCGTGTGTGGAGAAGAAGAGGTGGGGGGAGGGGCACTTCATGCTAAGCCTAAACAAACTCACTACCCTCCAGAGACACATTAACATTACACCTAGCGGTAGTGTAACAAAAAGAGTTATAACCTCAAATATGAACTAATATCATCACATATTATTGGTTTTGAACAGTTAACTCCGAATTTGGTTAGAATCAGCGTTTAGGTTCCTTTGGCAGTAATTAAAAATTAAGGTATTGTAGGCGAGTGATATATTTTGAGACGTGTGTGACAATGGCCCACATTCACGTAATATTCACCTGGCAATTCTAAGAGTCATCCATGTGTTTTATGCGCTCACGTATCTGTTGTGAATCTGTTCTTCTACTGTTAGACTCTTCTTGTGCTCCTGTTACTCATGTTCTTCTACTGTTAGACTCTTCTTGTGCTCCTGTTACTCATGTTCTTCTACTGTTAGACTCTTCTTGTGCTCCTGTTACTCATGTTTTTCTGTTAAACTCCTACTGTTCAAATGTTAAACTCCTCTTGTACTCCGTTAGACTCCTGTTGCTATTTTGTTTGTTAGCCTCCTGTTGTTCTCACGTTATGCTTCTGCTACATACTTTTTTACTACTTTAAAAGCCAGTAGTTTATGTCTTTTTAACTTTACCGTTTTTTCCTTTGCCAAAACCAATGTGTTGAGGAACGCGAGAGTAAACTTTATTTGTTGATAATACTGAGGTCTACAACTTGCGTGTGTATGTGGTATACTTCTTGGGCTGGGTATATCCTTCTTGGTATTTTTGTATACCTGTTAATCTTGATATACTCACTACAACATTATATATTTTGTGTTATCTGTTGTCATGTTCTTTATCAGCTTGGAGCTGTGCTTTATCAATATGCACAGTTTTGTGCATATTGTTTATCTACTTTTTTTGGTAATACTTAAAATTTTCTTTTATGTTTGATTTAAATCGTGTTTTGTATATATATTGTTTAATAAAGCTCAGCATGAGCTTTATTTGTTATAAGTTATCTTTCAACCTGTTATCGATGTAAACAGGTTATAAACCTGTTTAAATCGACATTATAACTCCACTTACAAGCTGTCATGGGTCCAACTGAACACCAGTCCTTATCTTCGCTGCCGCAGGGTTGTAAAGCAATGGGTGGATTGTGTTAGAGGGGGAAAGCATTTCTCTGAATAATGAGACTGGTTTTAGTACCTGGTCCGAGGGTCTAAATACCATCATGTGTAGTTGCACGTCTCTTGTGTGTTGATTCACTTTTTGTGTTAGACCTTCCAACTTAATCGCCGGCCCGACGAAGAAACAGAAGCCAGTCTACCAGCAAGCCAGTCTACCAGCAAGCCAGCCTACCAGCAAGCCAGCCTACCAGCAAGCCAGTCTACCAGCAAGCCAGTCTACCAGCAAGCCACCTACCAGCAAGCCAGCCTACCAGCAAGCCAACCTACCAGCAAGCCAGCCTACCAGCAAGCCAGCCTACCAGCAAGCCAGCCTACCAGCAAGCCAGCCTACCAGCAAGCCAGTCTACCAGCAAGCCAGTCTACCAGCAAGCCAACCTACCAGCAAGCCATTCTACCAGCAAGCCAGTCTACCAGCAAGCCAGTCTACCAGCAAGCCAGCCTACCAGCAAGCCAGCCTACCAGCAAGCCAACCTACCAGCAAGCCAGTCTACCAGCAAGCCAGTCTACCAGCAAGCCAGTCTACCAGCAAACCAACCTACCAGCAAGCCAGCCTACCAGCAAGCCAGCCTACCAGCAAGCCAACCTACCAGCAAGCCAGCCACAAGCCAGTTTGCTTGACAGAAAACCAACACATTACCAGTTAATGTGCTTACCAACTAGCAACGTTACCAATTAATCACCAGTTAACACCAGTTAATCACCATCCACGAACCAGTCAACAAAGAGGAAGCAACCATCCACCTCTGCGAACAATCAGTTGGTTAGCTCAGTATAGTCAGTCAGTTAACCGGACAAATAATTATTTCCCATCCACCCAGCTACCGAAATACAACCCATTTTCGAGATAACCCACTTTGCAAACAACCAACTAGCCAATCAGGCACTTGCCGAGTCCAATCAGTCAGAAGCAGCCTGAAAGTTTACAAGCACCAATTAGCTGCGAAAGAAGATGAAACACGACCTTTAGAGAACAAGGACCCAGACATCTCTAACTGTTGCCGAGGGAAGACATCGCACTCCTCTCCTATTAACTTTGTTATAGTGTCGACGCACTTGTGTGTGTGTGTGTGTGTGTGTGTGTGTGTGTGTGTGTGTGTGTGTGTGTGTGTGTCATTCTTTACACTCTGTTCAACAATTTATTTTAATACAAAAGTGAATAAAACTCAGAAGGAATTCCGTAGCAACAGAGCCCCCCAGCCCCCCCCCCCACCACCACCGCAGACTGGTGGGCTTAAGTCAACAACAATTTTAACAAAAATTCCCTGACAATTTGGTTTTCAGCTCTGCAGAGCACCAGTTCCTCTGAGTTAATTGAAACAGCACGAGGAAGAATGCGTCCATATTTACAACCATCCCAAACTGGTTTAAATTAAAGCCAATATTTGCGCCGCATGAGTATCACCTTCTTTTATAAGTTAATTATGCTCACATTTTCATAAATTTGTTTATATGACAAAAAAAAAATATTTTTGGGATGTTTCACAACTTTAAGTAAGCAATACCACGTGGAGCTTAAAGTGATAGGGGCCAGATTCACGAAAGCAGTTACGCAAGCACTTACGAACGTGTACATCTTTCCTCAATCTTTGACGGCTTTGGTTACATTTATTAAACAGTTTACACGCATGAAAACTTCCCATTCAACTGTTGTTATTGTTATAAACAGCCTCTTGGTGCTTCGGAGCTCATTAACTGTTTAATAATTGCAAACAAAGCCGCCAAAGATTGAGAAAAGATGTACAGGTTTGTAAGTGCTTGCGTAACTGCTTTCATGAATCTGGCCCCCTGACCGCACACAGTGACCTCCTAAACTGTCAGGGGTCGTCCGCGTAATTAAGCTCTGAATAAACTGCCAATACATTTGTCTACAGATCTAAATATCGCCGTAGTGAGGGATGGCCATGAAAGACAAGCCTTGGGTCGGTCGGCGTCAGGAATAGAGAATATTAACACTGAGACTATATCATTAATATATCCAGATGTTACACTAATCTTTCAATCTACATTATTCATATATATTGACTCCTGGGGTAAGTTTACTGCAAAAAGTTAAACAGTTGCAATGTTCACTAGACAACCTAGAGCAGGTAAGGACCAGAAGATGCCAAGCGGTCATGTAAGCACATTTAGGTAACTACCTTTATCCATGGGTGTAATCCATGAAGAACTACATGGGTCACCACCACCTACACCCTGTGGGTATCCACGGTGTAGTCCACGAAGAGCCAGGTGAAGCAAGCCACACAGGCCAAGCCCAGAGGGCACAATACCCAAGAGTAACGCAGAAGCACCGCCACTCTTGGGCACTGCGGCCACCGGCAGGACTTCACTCTTCGCCAAGACCTCACTCAAAACACCACCGTATTTTGCACTGCACATTTGGCTCTGGAATGACTCGAACTAATATTTACCCTTCCTCGTGACCTGGCCTCAAATGTTGGGGTAATGGTGTCATGCAGGAATGCGGGCAGGGAAGGGATGGGAGGAGGATGTGGGAGAGGTGGAGGGAGGGTGAGAGAAGAGGGTGAGAGGGAGGGGGAGAGAAGAGGGTGAGAGGGAGGGGGAGAGAAGAGGGTGAGAGGGAGGGGAGAGAAGAGGGTGAGAGGGAGGGGGAGAGAAGAGGGTGAGAGGGAGGGTGAGAGAAGAGGGTGAGAGGGAGGGTGAGAGAAGAGGGTGAGAGGGAGGGTGAGAGAAGAGGGTGAGAGGGAGGGGGAGAGAAGAGGGTGAGAGGGAGGGTGAGAGAAGAGGGTGAGAGGGAGGGTGAGAGAAGAGGGTGAGAGGGAGGGTGAGAGAAGAGGGTGAGAGGGAGGGGGAGAGAAGAGGGTGAGAGGACTGAGCCACCCTCTGTTTTACACACGTCACATAATATTGTTGGCAACATTTCCTTTCCGCTTATTCCAGCTAAAACCTATTTTCTCCAACTCAATAAGCATAAATTTGGGAGTCAGTTTGGAAAATATTTCCAGGAAATCTTAAAATGAATCTCAAGAGTACTTATCCACATTGTGGAGTGGCCGTATGAATTAAGCGGTACACGGATAATTAGACCCATCATAGACCGTATACTTCATACAGTCTGCGTCGATCATGTTCTGCATGACCTGTCAATACAGTCGGATAGATTAGCCTGATGTATTAGCACAGGCAATTTGTGCGAGTAATCCGGTGTGTGTATAGTGTGTATGTTATAGATATCATACAGTGTGGGCGCGAGGGAATAAGTGTGGATATGAAAATCTCAGGCATAAATAGCTCGGTAAACTCTTGTAATTCTCAGAAGTATTTTAGACTGGATAACAACAACTTTTGAAAATATAATGATGTCAAGCACGGTTGGGTTGAAGTACTTATTTGAGCTTCGTACTTAAGTACAAATTATTAAGTATTTGTACTTGTAATGGCAATTTCATAATAGAAGGTGCTTGAACCTTCTATTATGAACTTGAAATGTACTTTGAAAGGTTCAAGATTACATATATGTACTTGAAAAGTTTCAAGATAATATTTATATACTTGTAAAATTCCAAGATAATATTTATTGGTCCTTCAACATGACATATTCTTAAAAAATTCAAGATCGATCCCGGTTCTTCCAATGTATTGTATTCGTGTATTCATGTATTGCTAGAATGTATTACAAGCATCACCACGATACATTTGACAGATTACAACCTGGAGAAAGACTCACAATTTAGGCTGGACGGTAGAGCGACGGTCTCGCTTCATGCAGGTCTGCGTTTAATCCCCCGACCGTCCAAGTGCTTGGGCACCATTCCCTTCCCTCGTCCCATCCCCCCCTTCACTCACAATTTAGGAGTTTGAGATTGAGTTTGGTGGCAGCGCTCAGGGAGGGAGCACGAGGTTCCCTTGCCCACTGTGACGTCGTCTTATGAAAATCATTTTATATACGCTACTCTTGACTATAAATATCCGTATATGTGGTACTCTGATGCAGCGCTTGCCAGAGATGAACAGTATAAGCTATACGTGGTAACGAAGTAGTTCCTTACACATGCGGGAAGCACGGTAGAATGTATAAAAACACGGTAGAATGTATAAGAACACGGTAGAATGTATAAGAACACGGTAGAATGTATAAAAACACGGTAGAATGTATAAGAACACGGTAGAATGTATAAGAACACGGTAGAATGTATAAGAACATGGTAGAATGTATAAAAACACGGTAGAATGTATAAGAACACGGTAGAATGTATAAGAACACGGTAGAATGTATAAAACACGGTAGAATGTATAAGAACACGGTAGAATGTATAAGAACACGGTAGAATGTATAAGAACACGGTAGAATGTATAAAACACGGTAGAATGTATAAGAACACGGTAGAATGTATAAAACACGGTAGAATGTATAAGAACACGGTAGAATGTATAAAAACACGGTAGAATGTATAAGAACACGGTAGAATGTATAAAAACACGGTAGAATGTATAAGAACACGGTAGAATGTATAAGAACACGGTAGAATGTATAAGAACACGGTAGAATGTATAAGAACACGGTAGAATGTATAAGAACACGGTAGAATGTATAAGAACACGGTAGAATGTATAAAAACACGGTTGAATGTATAAAAGAGCTTCAATAAAATTTAAGATACCATAAATCCACAAATAGCTTAGTCATGGAAGGTTTTTACCGACTTTCCTTCAGATCTAAGGGAAATTACCAGCAGATCTTGAAAGAGAAGTTTGGACATTCCAGCTGAATGCGAGCTGCAAGGATCAACAGTTTGGCTGATCATACCGTCTGTCAGGAAGCGTAGTCCGTGTGTGTGTGTGTTTATATAATTACTATTTGTGCCTGCAGAATCGAGCTATTAGCTCTTGGACCCCGCCTTTCTAATCAATTTATTTTCCAATGTTATGTATACTACGAATATTTCTCTCTAGCACAGACGCACCCAGGAAGCAGCCCGTAGCAGCTGTCTAAGTCCCACGTACCTATTTACTGCTATGTGAACAGGTGCGTCAGGATGAAAGAAACTGCCCATTTGTTTCTGCCTCGGCCGGGAATCGTACCCGGGCCCTTGGGACTACGACCCCTGAGCGCTATCCACTCAGCCGCGAAGCCCCCTGTGGACCATCCACTATGTACTCACCTATTTGTGCTTGCGGGGGTTGAGCTTTGGCTCTTTTGTCCCGCCTCTCAACTGTCAATCAACTGGTGTAAAGATTCCTGAGCCTACTGGGCTCTATCATATCTACATTTAAAGCTGTTTATAGAGTCAGCTTGAGTCAGCTGTGTGTGTGTGTGTGTGTGTGTGTGTGTGTGTGTGTGTGTGTGTGTGTGTGTGTGTGTGTGTGTGTGTGTGTGTGTGTGTGGTGTGTGTGTGTGTGTGTGTGTAAACCATAACAGTAGATTAGATGGGTTGGGAAAACCAGGACTACTAGATAACAAATAAATGATGAGCTTGGCTTAATAGACGCCAGGTAAAGCCCTACAATAAGCTACACACAATAGTTAATGAGCTGTACCGGGGATACCATTACCAGGGGGAGGCGACGGTGCTTAATGGGGCCAGTGGCTCCCTCGAGGCTGCTCACGGGGGGCGCAGAAGATAAGCATCATTCCTCAAGTGGTCGACCCCTGAGGCTTCAATGTCACTCCTATATGGATTGTCGAATCATGGCTAAGATGTCTTGGGTTAAGACTGTTTCTGTTTTAGGATTGTCGAGGCAAGACTGTTTCTGTCCTAAGATTGGCGAGGCAAGACTGTTTCTCTCCTAAGATTGGCGAGGCAAGACTGTTTCTCTCCTAAGATTGGCGAGGCAAGACTGTTTCTCTCCTAAGATTGGCGAGGCAAGACTGTTTCTCTCCTAAGATTGGCGAGGCAAGACTGTTTCTGTCCTAAGATTGTCGAGGCAAGACTGTTTCTGTCCTAAGATTGGCGAGGCAAGACTGTACTATGGACCCTCAACGTGTAGGGTGATCAGAGCACCTGGGAGGATGGAGGTCTCTCACCGTCTCTGTACCAACGAAGACCTCTTGACAGTTGAAGAAACAAAATGGGGTGACTGGGAAGTGCACAATGGGTAGACCCAGAATAAGTCACTAGAATGCACAAATCAACGGAGAGAGAGAAAGTGTGACACGAGACCAGTGAGTCTCACAGAGGTAGGAAATATCTTATTCCCAGACGGCGTAGACTGCTAGAGTTCGACTCTCCTAGGATATTTAAAGTAGGAAAGATGGGTGATAGGCCGTGTGTACGGCCCAAGTCAGTCACACGGCCCTTGGGATAGGAATCACACTAAACCTATCCCCTGAGACACACATCACCCGTGTAACATCAGCTGCGTGTGCAAGGCTGGGAATTATACATAGTCTAAGGAATAGCACATAAAATTGGCACAAGACGTAATTAAGGAATCCATATAACACTCATGTCAGGACAATACTGTAACATGTGTCGCCAGTATGCAGTCTATATCGTGGCAAATATAAAACGGAGTGCTGGAGGGAAAAACTCATAAGTATGCTACAATGACACTAGTCCCGGAGCTGGAGGGAGTAGAGTTTGAGGGAAAGGCAGTAAAGCATATTCTATCTTTACTTGCAATTGAGACCAAGAAACAGGGAAGACTTAATACGACAAATTCACATGATAGGCAGTGAGAGGCTATGTAACATAGAAGGAACACACAGTGTGACCACCAGATGGAATAAAAAGCACGGAAAGAAAAGGCCATAGTTCAAATGAATTTCAATTTGGTATTCCCGAACCAAGAGTACGGAAATCTGTACACCAATTGATTCTAACTCGAGAGGCAACACCCGAGAATTGCAAGCTATTGTATATGAGCAAGATGAATGCTCATGTACAGCCCGGGAGCTAAACTTCACTGGAAACATAATAGAGTATCACAATCCTTCCCATCTCTCTCTCTCTCTCCTTCTCTTCCTCTCTCTCTCTCTCCTCTTCTCTCTCTCTCTCTCTCTTGGCTACAGTATCCTTGGTTATCTACGCCATGGTTGGGTATTTTTAGGTGTATTAATTACTGGTCATTAATGCAGTGACCGTACGCATAACAATGTACGTGGTGCTAGTGAAGAGTATCCTCGGGTACTTCCACCAGTCCTTTATCGTGGCTCCGGCAATCATTACTTATTTATACCTTGCCCACACACGACCTACTCCACACACACGACCTACTATATAATTATAGATATAATATATATTATACTATTATATATATAATATATACTGTTATATATATATATATATATATATATATATATACTGCTTATATATATTATATATCTGATATATATATCTTATATATATATCTATATATACACACAGTTTTGGAGAGACTTGCACTTCCTTCTCATGTCGTTCACTTGTTATTTTAATCTTACAGGGACACCATCTACTATCATTATGGTGGTTCTCCACAGTGTCAGGGGTTGGAACAGATGTGGGCGGGATGAGGTCATATTGGGGGCTTGGTCAATGTCAGGTGTGGGCGAGGCGTTCTCCTGCTCATTACTTGGGGCTACTGACCCAGTAGGCTGCGTCTCCCACCGTCACCAACACCTGATCGGCTGTAATATAATTTCTTACACCGCTAACAGGATATTCGGGCCGCCCCCACGACCATATACCACACGATCATCACCTCCTCCTTGCCTTGTACTGACATTTACACTTCGCTCTCTGTCGACACATTCATTTTGCAAAAGATATGTAGGTTACAATCAGGTTCAAGGCGAGGATCATTGATGAGAGACTTAGTACACGTACACAACGTAGAGGTGGTTAGCACAGAGTTCAGTCATAGCTGAAGCGCACTCAGTCAAGGATCATTCACCTAGTTTTTTTTTTTCTACAGCAGCTGTGTACAGGAAAAGACGAGAATGGAGATAAGTACACAAGTTGTATCCTCATTATCTTTCGATTCGTTCCAGTCGCCAAATGTCTGTTATTTTACATACTTGATAAAGAATACAGTTAATGTTTGCGGTCAGGGGCGCTGTGCGACTCCCGTCAGTACCTAATGGGAAGCCATAGGAGCCATAGGAGCAGACAAGAACACAGCTTGCTTGGACAAGTGGTCAACAGTTGCAGGAACACCGACAACAGCAGGTACAGTAGTAGCAGCAGCAGCAGGACCTGGAACCACCCCTGGTAGTAGAAACAGTAGTAGCAGCAGCAGCCGGAACAGCAGGAACAGAAGCAGCAACAGCATCAACAACAAAAGCAGCAGCAGCAGCAGGAACTGGACCAGCCCTGGCAGCCATAACAGTAGTAGCAGCAGCAGCAGGAACTGGACCAGCCCTGGCAGCAGTAACAGTAGTAACAGCGAAAGGAATACACAGTACTAGCAGCAGGGAACAGTGAAACAGTCTAGGAAACACTATTGACAGCAAAGGACAGCGACAAGAAGCAGCAAAAACACCCAGCAGAGCAATAAGGAAAGATCAGTAAATAGGTAGATGCTGAACTCTGAATACTCCGTCGGGGCCATAAGCCCGAACACGGCTTGTAAGTTCCTGAAATTAGTGCAAGACTGTCCCTGCCTTCACCCATCCCTTTACTGACCAGAGGCGACGGTGATTGACTAAGAATGTTGAGCAGCATGCCACATCATCCCTCAACACCAGTCTC
>WNGS01169498.1:11023404-11036574 GCA_020271785.1 Procambarus virginalis
TAAATGCCCATTAAAATCTCAGCTCAAAATTCACTTTAAATCTTCGGTTTTATATTCTGCCAGGAAATCTACTGTTACTTATTATCAATTTACAAATTTATATCCAGTATTAATCCATCTATAATTTACATGAGTCCAAATCCTTACCCAGAACCACTAAGACTAAATATGCCATAATTCACAAGACCAAGTCTGAATTATCATAAATGTTACTCTGGATTAATATAAACATGACCCCTGGATTACCTCAGCAACAGCCATGGATTACCACAAACAGCTCTAGATTACCGTAAACAGTTTGCATACTGTTTGTGGATTACAATAAACAGTATGGCACCAATTAAAGCAATAAAACTTGGACTACGACAGGAAATGTATTTTGGAGTCAAGACACAAGGCCTACACCATCAATAAGTAATCGTGTGATACTGTATAGTCAACCAAAGATAACCAAGAACAATAGCCTCATGTGGCGTCAACCACAACACATAGCCAGCCAAGGATAACCAAGAACAATAGCCTCATGTGGCGTCAACCACAGCACATAGCCAGCCAAGGATAACCAACATGACCTCATGGAGCCTGAACACATGCCCCACATACGATGGTGTGTACTGGACACGACTTGATGGACAGCATAAAGCTGCCTGTATGCATAAGAGAGAAGAGAAAAAACAAGGATAAACAAACAAGAAGTAGTTAAACAAATAAGGCAAATACGTAAAGGAGAGAGACGAACATGAGAGTAAAATTTACATGGACCAAATCGACGAGCGACTAAGTGAAAGCAGCGATAATAATGTTTAACATGCGAGCTAATACCAAGCCTGTAATTTACAACAATTGATAATGGTACATGATAGTTCTTAATGGAACAGGCAGCTCAAGAGCCATGGGCAATAATTAGTTATTTTTTTGTTGTTTTTGTTTTATACACAGTTGTCCACAGGAGACAATTACTTGCGACTCATGTTAACAGCCTTAGAAATTTTCATTCCTAATAGTTTACCTCAAGTCTTACTCTATTTCCCGAGGAACACGACCCATCAGTAAGTTTACAACCAGGTAGCCAGCTACTGTTGGGTGAACAGGGGTGGTACAATTAAGAATCGGTGCCCAGTCGCTCCCTCCCTGGCTAGGGCTCGAACCCAGCCGCAAACGCTCGAGATGTAGATTGCGAGCGTAATACCTCTATTCCGCAAGGACTGTGCGATCACTGTCTGTCTGTCTGTTTTGCTATCTGGTTTGAATGTGTGCTGTGTCTGTCTATCTCTGTCTATCTCTGTCTATCTCTGTCTCTCCCTCTCTCTAGGAGTAAGCTTGGATCCAAGAATAAGGTATATTTTCAAACCACCTCGTATGTGAATGTTACATTTTATATTCTATACACATGCAAACCTCAGGTGTGTGTGAAGAGGGGTTCATGGTATGCGGATTGGATAGGGTTTCACATAGTGGTGCTTGAGTAGGTTGGGCTTCAGCGCCTGGGTCCCGTCTCTGAACTTGCAATAAATAGTGATAAGGTTATGGGGCCTATGGCTCTGTCATCTTAAATAACTGCAGCTGTGTGTAGTCTCCGTCCATCACGTCACTTCATAATCATGTCTATTCCTCTGACAATGACATATCTCGTCATATTATCTATAGCTCCTTCATGAATTGACTTTGCAAGCATGCGTCCTGACAAAGAATTTGTCCTTGTCGTACAGGTGCTCATGTCACTTACATATTTCTACAGTTTTCCTACGAATTTTTCCTTCATGCATATCCAAGCACAAGTTGGAGGGATGCAGGCGATGAGTCACAATAACGTGGCTGAAGTATGTTGACCAGACCACACACTAGAAGGTGAAGGGACGACGACGTTTCGGTCCGTCCTGGACCATTCTCAATTCTCACAATCGACTTGAGAATGATCCAGGACGGACCGGAACGTCGTCGTCCCTTCACCTTCTAGTGTGTGGTCTGGTCACACATTGTAGGGATGGCAGGAGTCAGCCTGCGGGTCTGGCAAAAGTTACCACACTTCGGACTTGCCTCAAGTCCAATACGAGCCGAGAATTTGTCCAACATAATACTAACTAGACTATGTTAGGCAGGCTTTCCAGGCTTCTCTAAACTGGTTGCCTGTCGTCCTAGAGCCGAGCAGTGCGTGACATACAGGTATTTCTGGGTGCGGTCACCGTATTAGCCAGGGCATCAATAACACACACAAACCTTTGGTCTTGCGTGCACCAAGACAATTGTTGTTGTTTACACTGGAAACACTCAAGTGCAAGTCAGTATATTTCTTCTGTGGTGAGAAGTGAAACTTGTTATTTTTGTATTGTGTTGCGGCTGTGCTGCTGTTGCTGCTGCTGCTGCTGATGACGATACTGTGGTGCTGCTGCTGCTTCTGTTGTGGTGCGCTGTGCTGTTGTTGCTGCTGCTGCTGCTGCTGTGGTGCGGCTGTGCTGCTGTGCTGTGCTGCTGCTGTGCTGCTGTGGTGCTGCTGTGCTGCTGCTGCTGCTGCTGTGCTGCTGTGGTGCTGCTGTGCTGCTGTGCTGCTGCTGCTACATTTGTTTTGGTGTCATAACCCAAGAGAATATGACTATATATTTAGGTATGGTTCTACTCGGAAAAGTATGTGTGTTGTATGATTGGCTGTATACGGGAGTACAGCACGTATGAGCCATACTAGGGAAGCCTGGCCGTGTGGAATCCTGGAAACAATATGAGTTTTATGTCAAGATGCGTGTCTGTGAGAGGCCTGGTCGCTACGGGAAAGTCAGCATTAGGGGAGCATGCCAGCCGAGGCACAGTGAGGACAGTGTCACAAGGTGTCAGAGGGTGTCACGTGGTGCCGGCGAGGTCGACGACACGACGAGACAACGGTGACAGGAAACCTAGAAGTCGTCATTGTGTGTCGGACACCCAAGAGATGACTTGACCGAGGACGGCAGGAAGTTGTGCTTGCGGGGGTTGAGCTTCGGCTCTTTGGTCCCGCCTCTCAACCGTTAATCAACTGGTGTACAGGTTCCTGAGCCTTCTGGGCTCTATCATATCTACATTTGAAACTGTATGAACTGACTAACAGTGAACTACCTTGGTACTGTGAGAGGCAGGAAGCACACTAGTTCCTGCTGGTAGTTAGGTTAGTGAAGCTGGTTGATGTTGGAGACCAATATGTAAGACCTATAACTAATTCATGAGATATATAAATAAACTACTGCTTCTCATACTTAATGAGAAGCAGTAGCTTATTTTTGTCTTACTACTTCCTGCACGTGGCCAGCCACTGTGATGCAGCCACGTGTACCATGCTATGTACAGTATATGTACTATGTACAGGTGGGCCACGACGCACCAACACTTCTTGAAAATCTACATATAGCAACACCTCCTTCAATACGCTGACACTTTGACTCACTTAGTACATATATGTGATCACATGTGCTGTGGATGATGTAACACAAAAGAACAACGCTTTTCATAACGTTGTTGTTTGTTTATGCAACAGTAGATGCGGTAGAACATCAACAGTAGAACAGTAGATGTGTATGTAAAATGGTAGTTGGGATGCTGCGGTTAACATTATTCTTTATATTATTGTTCCTTGACCATCACCACACCACGAGCCTTGATACACTCGTCTCATACACTGAACTTTCCCCCTTGGGAAGGGGTGGCATCCTGGTCCTGTTCACCTTGGGGGGAAATTCCAGGTGAAACAAGTGAGACATTCGCCTTATCATACACACACCCACACCCACCCACCCACCCACACACACACACACACACACACACACACACACACACACACACACACACACCACACACACACACACACACACACACACGACACCAAGTACCCCTCCCCCCCCTGGGCCTCCGCGTAACGGTGCACCCATCTCCCTAGGAGCGAGGCTGTGCCTATAAGCTTCAGCTCCTCCAGCAGCAGCAGGAGGGACTGACTCTTGCCTCTTACATCAGCGGGACTCGTTGAGTCTCTCGCCAGGAGCACCGCTCTCCGTCTCCCTCAGGTAGCTGTCGCCATGCCACTCACATTATCACTGACAGTGATAACGATCATCAACAACAGAGATAAGGATCAGCATCAACAGTGATAAGGCTCAGCAACAACAGACATAAGGATCAGCAACAACAGAGATAAGATTTAGTACTAAGAGAGATAACAGAGAGTTACAACAGAGGAGAGAACTTCAGTATTTACAAGAGCAGAGGGTTTGCCACGATAAAGGAACAGCAAAAGCAACGATGAGGCAGAAACAGTAGCATTACAACCACCGAGACCATGTATAGAGATAGGAATCATGAGAGAGAGGAAGGAGGGAGAGAGAGAGAGAGAGGAGAAAGGAGAAGAGAGGAAGTGAAGAAGGGAGGGAGGGAGGAGGAAGTGCTCTCCACACAGGTGTTGTTGGGGGAAGGGGGGGGAGGGACACACAAGGGGGAGAGACTGTGCCAGTAATGGACCCGCACCCAATAACGGGTGTCGTTACTACCAGGAGCCGCCATCACCACCTGCAGTACCACCTAACTCACCACTACTACCACCTCCTCCACCTTCCAACACAAGTACCTCTACCACTGCTATCATTCCCTCTTGCAGTATTGCCGCCCCTCCATCACCATCTTCACTATCACCACCTCCGCCACTGTCACCACCTCAACCCCTGTCACCGCACACAAGCAAACACAAGTCAGGGTGAAGCAAACACAAGACAGGATGAAACAAACACAAGTACACGTCGTCGCATCAATAACGTAGACAAAACATCCACCGGAGAAAGGACTCAACAGAAAATATGACAAATGAGACATAATTCATAACCCGAGAATGAGCCGACTGATCCCTGGAACAGTTCATCTCGCTCATGAAGTTGACGAGGGAAGCAGATGGGACCCCGGGTACAATAAGCAGTGCAGGATGGAGTTGAGCAATACCAGAGGCAAGAAAACTATAGAGGACAGAGTACGGAGGATAGCTGGCCGAGACGTTAAAGAGGCAGAAACTAGCACAATAGAGTCAGGGCAGCTACAGAGCACCAATTCGAAAACTACATAGCAGTACAAGCAAAGGATTAACTAAAGCTGCTGCATAGTTACATACTAAGGAAAACAACAGAAAGAAGACTATGTGATCAGGCTGACGAGACAAAAGAGCACCTTCACAGAAACCGACATAGAAACGTGTGAGAACTCAATAAGCAGTTTTAGGTCTTTAAAACATTCACGAATACAAACCAAGGTCTCTGTCAGATGCAACATTAGAAGGTATAGTAGTTGTGAGGGGATGGTTCACCAGCTCACTTACAATAGTGCTCTTATGCCTGTGGGAGGCCAGTACACTTGTTAAGTGCACTTGTTAAGTGTGCGGACTTAACTTTGGTAACCAGCAACCGAAACATCTAGTGTTTGGGCTTACGTGAGAGCCCCAGTCATCAGCAGTCCAGAAATGTTACCGTGGCCGTGGTAGCATGTCTGTGGACAGAGATAGAGCCGATAGCATCTCTCATTGTATAGCTAGGGCGAGACTCTAGTTTGCGCGGGAAAACAGTTAGGCCTGGCGTGGGTAGCTGCGGGCCACCCGCGCGCCAGCCACTTGAGGCGTCGCCATGGAAACAGACGCCATCTTAGTAAACATCTTGAGCCGCCATGTTGGTCGGCCATCTTGGAGTTGCCCTAGGGGCTATGCTACACCGTCGCTGATTGGAGGAGAGGGGTAGGCCCCAGTATGCCTTCCTCTCATTGGTTATTCCGAGGAATACGCGGGAATCAACGGTGTGAGCGTCATTCTGGACAGAACCATCACCCTGTCAAGACGCTCCTATGCTCAATTCGGCCAAATTGAGTATATTGCGTCGTGGTGGTTCAACAACTCAGCTGTTTCAACTCCTGCTTCAATCTACTACAGCGGTCGTCACAGAATCCGGCCGTAGTCGTCGCTTGGAGGGGAATGGACATTGTGAACAGCGAGTGAAGAGAAGATCTTATCTGGGATCGTGGGGTAATGTGCATACGAGCAGTAACAGACTCGTAGATCCCATACCAGTGATGATTAGACTTGCTAGTGCTCTGTAGCAGTCGATGGGAACGGGGAAATAAGTGTTAGTGCTTTAAGGCAGATTTCCCATGTTTGTTTAAGACGATATCATTGTGCGCGTCACCTGTGTACGAACGCTTCACTTACCGGTGGGTCGAGGGTACGAAACAAGCCGTGTTGTGGGAGGGTTCGGTGCGCGCCATTGTACGAACGATACCGCGGAGGTACCAACCAGCCAGCCTACCACCCATAGCGGGGTGCCTGATGTATGGGAATGGTGTGTGTAAGCCGGCAGTATGAATGTAAGTACCTATGTGTGTATTTCTGGTGATTAGTAGTCTCTAAAGCTTGAATTCGAGGTCAAGTGTTCCGTCGCATTGTCACGCAGCACCTGTAGGTGAAGTGAAGTGTGGGCGAGGAGATAATCACCCTTGTTGTCATCTCGTCAGTCCTGAGGGACGTACGTCTTGTGAGCACAGACGTATACAGAGTGTGTGTGTGTGGGTACACACGGGAACAGAGTATATACATAGATTAGCCAAGGACTGAGAGGATGTCCATGTAATAATTATATTATTCCATTGTGGTAATTATTCATTCTTGATCGTCCGTGGGACGGAGTGATATCATTTCATGTGTAGTCTTGCAGGTGTGGAATTTCAACACTGAGCGCTCAGGTATGTGGTAACGTCAGTGATTCCTGGCATGATTATTGTGGAGTGGCCCACAGTGTGGTTAATTAATTAATTTGTATTGTTCCCAGGGGCCGTGAGAAGTGTGATTATATATACATATTGTGGTTGCAGTATTAACGTAATTTTGGTAGAATTTGGTGAGTGACGAGGCTGTCGGGAGTGACAGCCCTCGCTCTGTCGAGTAACGTAAAACTCGGGAGTGTTTATTCGGCATGCGTGATCGATAAATCACTCACCCATGTGATTTAGGAGTGCGAGATCTCCTTAGTGTTCCCAATAACGTTTGATAGCTGTAGGCTACATGTGTCAGCAGTAATTGTATATATATATATATAATCGTAGTGTCACGGTGCCCAGTGTTATTGTGTTATTTACTGTGTGGTTATTGCAAATTTGGGACCTATGTTCTAGGGGTTATTGAGAGCACTGGGGTCATTTGCAACAGTAAATAAGTAAGTGTTGAGCAGTATTCTAATACTTGGAAATTAGAGTACTTGCAGTGTGTGTTGTTGCAAAGGGGTTGTCATTGTTAGTGATTGTTGCTAGAGTTGAGCAATCACCGTGGGTAACTGCAGTTCAGTAAAGTCATTGTGGGGGCAGTGTTCTAGAGGGTTCATGTCCTGTATGTTATTTTACTAGGTTCTGCAGTATTGTCATTGCAACCGGATTGTAACGTAAATCACTGTGATTTGTTAGTGTGATTTGACATTGTCGTGGGTGAACTCGGCTGTAGACGAGTACTTGGATATACATATATTCTCCTGTTTATCTGGTAGGACATCGAAGTCCAGTATTCAGTGAGGTGATTGCGAGGCAATTAATATAACGTAACCGAGGGAACGCCCATTGCTTAAGAGAATTTGTTCTTTTACAATATGAGTAACGTAGAATACGTTTGGGTTAATTTACTTTCCTGCAAGCAGCTACGGTAGTCTCAAGGAGCCTAGCCACCAGCCAGATAAGAATTAGAGTATTGTCTGTCGTAATTAACGGTCAGTGGGCCGGGTAATTGACGTGTTTCAGGAAGTCAAAGTGATTAATCTCGATCCTTGTTGATCGACTCACACGAAGGCTACATTGTTCCATTAACGTAACGTCGTTATTTATGTCCGGAAGTACCGGCACTTGATTGACTCGTGGGAAGAGTAACGTCATTTAGAATAACGTAAACGTGGTGCCTAATTACTGTTATTAGCCACCTGAATTGGTCTGAGTATGGAAGGCTCAGACGGAATTCATACCTTAATGTAAATTGCTGAGCCAGTGTGAAAGGTTGCGTATTTAACTGTTTAATTATTGATCTTGAGGATAGTAATTAATTACTCTAAAGGTAATCACGAGTGATTACCGTTCTCTTAGCACTTTGGACATTGTAAATCAGAGTTTACCATCGCTGAGTGATTAGTAACCGATTAACGTAAATTAACGTAACTAGTAAAGAGATTAATCAGCTGTCTGGTAGTACAGGGATTAATGGGATTTTCTCACTGAATGCTCGACGGGTAGAGTGTTGTGTAATTTCCGCGTTACTAGTGACAGTTGTAAGAGTTATTAAATTAACGTAAATGTTATTGGGTTATTAACGTAAATCAATTGTATTGATTGTTGATCGTCCGTGGGACGAAGTGTTAACGTAAAGATTAATTTGAGGAAGGGTGCTGGAGTTGCCAGTGAACCCATTAGTTATTGATGTCATTGAAAGGCTACTGATTTGATTGCATTGCAACCGCTATTGCAGGTGTAGACTGCACTGAGGCGTAGAACAGTTAGGAGGTTACTGGAGACGTGTTTCAGAACTCACTGTGTCATTTGTTGTAATTGTGATTATAGATCTGTTAGTTCTTGTTTGCTTGTTGATTCCTCTGTGGGCACGCTTATGTTCGAGTTAGTTCATTATGCAGTCCGAGGGGCTGGTGTCTAGCTGTCATTTTTAGTGCCACAGGAAGGATTTCGAGTAACGTCATTGACATTCTCTTGTTTTGCTGTAGTAGTTAGTACTTTATTGAATAAACTAAGTTGTTATGTTAACACTGTCTTTTCGTTACACCCCCACACATTATTATTGTTATGCAAATGTTCTTCACACTCGACTATTGGAGACTTATTTCTGAGCTTTGGATCAAATATACGGCACTACACAACAATAAATTATTGTTGTGAGAGCCCAGGACCTACTCGTTAGATTCGCTTCGGCGAATGGCGAAGGTCGACGACCTAGTGGAGGGGATTTCAATTTCATTGGGGTCTCGGCGTTTGCTCGCGCCTAGTCAATTGTTCGTACAGGGTCCCAAAGTGAGGAATGAGCTGCTTACTACACTGGTGTGTTAGCTAAGCAAGTCCTTCCTCAGGCGACCTAGTTGAATATCACGACAGGAATAATGGTTAAAGAATAAAGAAAATTCTTAGAAATTTTCCGAGCTCAATTCCTTATACCAAATTTCATTCATTCCACTGACTTATGTCAGCCCAAAACTCTCACAACGTGGCGCCCAACGTGGGGCCGTAGACTTTTGATTCATACTCAGAAAGTAAGACTCATCAAGTCGAGAAACCTAGGAAGAAAGGTGTGCAGAACATTGCAGAACAATATTGTTGTGGGTGTGTTTGTTGTCGGTTAGCAGGATTAGGTACACACACACCACACACACAGAATGGATGAGGATTATAGGTTTAAGTACATGTATCTGTATGCAGCTAGGTATGGCGTGCTGCCAAAGGATAGAGACATTCGCACAGATGAGGAATGTCGGCAGTATGTTGAGGACCATAATGCCTATGTACAGCGTGTACTTCTAGAAAGAGCAAACAGAAGTGATCTAGGGGACAAGGGAGTTCCCCTAGCCGACCGTGGTATAGTCGGTATGTCAGGGGGTGTGGGATTGAGTCCACCCCAGGAGAAGGAAGGGGAGTCGCGACCCCAGCCTAGGCTAAGGACTGATTCCTTGGGCCACAGAAACGTTTCATATGAAGTCAATCGGATACCAGAACATTTGCGCAGGATGGGGACTGAACAACCCCAGGAGGAATTCACTTTACAGTACCTTGCAGCTCAAGCTGATGCTATGGAACTGCAAGGAGTGGATAAGGCCAAATTTGTGGCCGACATGTGGAATGCCCACCACGAGAGATTGACTAGATTGGAAATTGCAAGAGTGCAATCACAGGCAAGGACGGGGAGTCAAACCCCTCCTACCGCGCCAAGCTCAGAGGTACCGGCGCTGGAAGTAGAGATACCTCCTCTATTGCCAAGAGAGGAGAAGATCGATCCTAGGGATGCATACCTAGATCGATGTGTGACAAAGGTTGAACAGTTCACTCAAGCTCCAAGTACAGGAGCCAAACCTAAGGAAAGTAAGTCTAAGGGACACCAACAGAAACCCAAGGTTAAGGGACCCAAGTGCTTCACATGCAGCATGACAGGTCACCGAGCAGCTAAGTGCCCGAGCAACACTAGGCGTAAGACTAAGAAGGTGACCAAGGTGCAAGTTACAGGCATGAGTACCGTGGGAGGTGATGCCCTGAGACACACACTCGAGTTAACTAGAGGAAGAGTTAATGGGCAATGGACGAGTGTCTTTCGAGACCGGGGTGCTACAGTTAACATGGTCAGGAGCAGTTTGGTTGGGCCTGAGAGTAGAACAGGTCGAAATCTCCGTGTCCAGTACCCAGATGGCACTGGTAAGGACATGGAAGAAGTGTCCGTGTTGGTAGACACCCCATATATCAAAGGTAAGATCAAAGCTGCACTAAGTAGGAAGGCAGTGTATGGACTTTTGATAGGTAATACTCCTGGTATAGAGAACCAGGTGGGTCTGTCCTGTGGAAATGACCCAGCGGAAACAGGAACAGGTGAGAGGAAGGTTAAACCCGCTGGCGTTGACACCAAGCGTCAGCCGGCCGGTCGAGCAGAGATCACCGCCGCCCAGACAGAAGAAGAGGCGCAGCAGGTGAAAGGAAACCGGATCCATCCTTCTCTCCCTATTGCACAGAAAACGAGAACTGACTCAGAGGGACTCAGATGGGTCTCACCAGCTGACGGTGATGTCACACGGCCGCCAGCTGAGGAAGTCAAGGTCGCCTCTTGTCAGGCAAAAGATCAGGTGCATGAGGTAAAAGGAAAAAAGAGCAATTTTCCTTCTTTCATTTCACAGAAAACGGGGGTGAGCCCAGTGAGACGGGTGTGGCCCGGATCAGCTGATCCCGCCACGACCTGTCCACCAGCCAGACCCGCGAGGGTTAACACCACTCAGGAAGGTAAACGTCTGCTAGATGTTGCCAGTGGTGAGGCTAAGGTAGCTGTGGTTCCCACAAGTGAAGTGGATATTTCGGACCAATCTTTCAGGCTGTTGGAAGATCGTTCAGACAAACGAACGGTCGCTGAGAGATTGAAGAACGAGCAGGTCAGTGACTCAGTACTCAGTGAGGGGCGAGGTTTGACAGCTGCTGAAGAGGCCTCAGCCCAGTCAACTCAGTCGGTAGAGCAACCCGGTCTGAGAGTGACAGACAGACAGGAAGAAAGACCCTGTCACCTGGAAGTCACGACAGTCTGCTAACTGTCGGAATTGTGTCGGTAGAGTAGGGAAGGTGTGGAGTCTGTACTTCATTGGTAAGTCCATCCCATGTGCTATCCATTGTGTCCAGTATGACACAGACCTGTGGGGCGAGAGTGTGAGGGACTGACGAAAGGAAGCTGCGAGGCGTTGAGCCGGCTTAACCTGGACCCAGAACCTGAGCACGACCGCACTACGGTCAGGAAGTACCACCCTGGACGAGCCAGTGACGTCACATCTTGTCCCGCGAGCCACCGACGTCAACAGAAAACGGATGAATCACCACCACCACCCAGCCGCCATGCACTTAAGAGCAAAAGTGTAAGTGGCTGGTGATTTAGATGAAATTTTCCTCCGGGAAATTTTATCTTTTAGTGGGGGGTTGATGTGAGGGGATGGTTCACCAGCTCACTTACAATAGTGCTCTTATGCCTGTGGGAGGCCAGTACACTTGTTAAGTGCACTTGTTAAGTGTGCGGACTTAACTTTGGTAACCAGCAACCGAAACATCTAGTGTTTGGGCTTACGTGAGAGCCCCAGTCATCAGCAGTCCAGAAATGTTACCGTGGCCGTGGTAGCATGTCTGTGGACAGAGATAGAGCCGATAGCATCTCTCATTGTATAGCTAGGGCGAGACTCTAGTTTGCGCGGGAAAACAGTTAGGCCTGGCGTGGGTAGCTGCGGGCCACCCGCGCGCCAGCCACTTGAGGCGTCGCCATGGAAACAGACGCCATCTTAGTAAACATCTTGAGCCGCCATGTTGGTCGGCCATCTTGGAGTTGCCCTAGGGGCTATGCTACACCGTCGCTGATTGGAGGAGAGGGGTAGGCCCCAGTATGCCTTCCTCTCATTGGTTATTCCGAGGAATACGCGGGAATCGACGGTGTGAGCGTCATTCTGGACAGAACCATCACCCTGTCAAGACGCTCCTATGCTCAATTCGGCCAAATTGAGTATATTGCGTCGTGGTGGTTCAACAACTCAGCTGTTTCAACTCCTGCTTCAATCTACTACAGCGGTCGTCACAGAATCCGGCCGTAGTCGTCGCTTGGAGGGGAATGGACATTGTGAACAGCGAGTGAAGAGAAGATCTTATCTGGGATCGTGGGGTAATGTGCATACGAGCAGTAACAGACTCGTAGATCCCATACCAGTGATGATTAGACTTGCTAGTGCTCTGTAGCAGTCGATGGGAACGGGGAAATAAGTGTTAGTGCTTTAAGGCAGATTTCCCATGTTTGTTTAAGACGATATCATTGTGCGCGTCACCTGTGTACGAACGCTTCACTTACCGGTGGGTCGAGGGTACGAAACAAGCCGTGTTGTGGGAGGGTTCGGTGCGCGCCATTGTACGAACGATACCGCGGAGGTACCAACCAGCCAGCCTACCACCCATAGCGGGGTGCCTGATGTATGGGAATGGTGTGTGTAAGCCGGCAGTATGAATGTAAGTACCTATGTGTGTATTTCTGGTGATTAGTAGTCTCTAAAGCTTGAATTCGAGGTCAAGTGTTCCGTCGCATTGTCACGCAGCACCTGTAGGTGAAGTGAAGTGTGGGCGAGGAGATAATCACCCTTGTTGTCATCTCGTCAGTCCTGAGGGACGTGCGTCTTGTGAGCACAGACGTATACAGAGTGTGTGTGTGTGTGGGTACACACGGGAACAGAGTATATACATAGATTAGCCAAGGACTGAGAGGATGTCCATGTAATAATTATATTATTCCATTGTGGTAATTATTCATTCTTGATCGTCCGTGGGACGGAGTGATATCATTTCATGTGTAGTCTTGCAGGTGTGGAATTTCAACACTGAGCGCTCAGGTATGTGGTAACGTCAGTGATTCCTGGCATGATTATTGTGGAGTGGCCCACAGTGTGG
>WNGS01169498.1:11057588-11082588 GCA_020271785.1 Procambarus virginalis
AACACTAACTACTGCCTGAATCATCCACCAACAACACTAACTACTGCCTGAATCATCCAACAACAACACTAATACTGCCTGAATCATCCACCAACAAACTAACTACTGCCTGATCATCCACCAACACAACACTACTATGCCTGAATCATCACCAACAACACTAACTACTGCCTGAATCATCCGCCAACAACACTAATTACTGCCTGAATCATCCACCAACAACACTAACTACTGCCTGAATCATCCGCCAACAACACTAACTACTGCCTGAATCATCCGCCAACAACACTAACTACTGCCTGAATCATCCACCAACAACACTAACTACTGTTTGAATCATCCGCCAACAACACTAACTACTGCCTGAATCATCCACCAACAAACACTACTGCCTGAATCATCCACAACAACACTAACTACTGCTTGAATCATCCACCAACAACACTAACTACTGCTTGAATCATCCGCAACACAAAACTAACTACTGCCTGAATCATCCGCCCATCGACGGTGACTTGACTCAGTCAATCATTCAGTGGCGTCACAACTTGCAGGCCCCCCCCCCCCGCCCCTCCTCCCACGTCCTCTGAAGTATTTCCGACGATTCGATTACTTTACAAACCACCAGACAGAAGACTGATGGCACTGAAGTGCTCGTTGATCTCTCTAACGCCTTCCAGGTTAATTTAAGGCGTCTTGGATGCGTTCAGAGGGACGCTACAGCGTCCTCAGAGTATCCAAAAATCATTGCTGCCAAACGATACTTAACCCTCTAAGAAGTTGTTGTTGTTAAAGATTCGCTACCCGGAACAAGAAGTTCCAAGTAGCACGGGCTATGGTGAGCCCATCATACCCCTCTAAGAAGCAAACAAATAAAAACATAAATGTCCTATAAACCCTTACAAAATTTCTCCTCCAAACATCTATAAACTCACAGTTATCATCAATAACTCTTAAATCTCCTAATAAATCAACTCTTAGGTATACGAAGACTATCCTTATGATACTTTCACCTTACCCTCCAGGTCGTACTATCCTTAAAAGTCAGCTGAAGGTCGAGACAAATTACATAAAGATCCTTGACAGGTCACTAGAATACTCTCGCAATCCTCGGAGGTTAGTGAATCTCCGTGGGAGCGTCTCAAGATCGTAAGAGGTCGCAATTAAGGTCGAAGAAGATATCCCCTGGGGGTCGCTGAATGTGTCTTGCGGTGTAATCGAGGCGTGTGTGTGCGGTGACCTTCAGAGGGCAGTCAGACACACGCTGGAGGTCAAGTAAATAATCTGCGGCCAGATTCACGAAGCAGTTACGCAAGTACTTACGAACGTGTACATCTTTCCTCAATCTTTGACGGCTTTGGTAACATTTATTAAACAGTTTACAAGCATGAAAACTTCCCATTCAACTGTTGTTATTGTTATAAACAGCCTCCTGGTGCTGCGGAGCTCATTAACTGTTTAATAATTGTAAACAAAGCCGCCAAAGATTGAGAAAAGATGTACAGGTTCGTAAGTGTTTGGGTAACTGCTTCGTGAATCTGGTCCCATAACCATCAACTGCCGCTAAGCACCGGGCGATGTTTTGATTGGACGACGGAGGTGGGGACAAGCAGCCTTAGACTTTGCTTTGAATCACAACATCTCACATATCTTCCAGCTGGGGTCCCAAGACGTGACAAATGCATTTAGTAACCAATATAATAATGCATTTGCTACAGAAACAACCCAAGAGGAGCCATCAGGGTGCACAGGATCAGAGAGCGAGCAACACGAGTTGAAAAACCGCGTGGCACTCTGAGTATCAGGTGGCTGAAGTGTGCCAGGGTGGCAGTGCAGAGGGCCGGTGCCACTAGCAGCCAGAGTAATAAGAGCCAAGAGGAAGAAAAACAACAGCACCCACACTGCCACTTCCAACACTATCCCCCCCCCCCATCATATGTGTGACAAACCTCAGCGCCATCTATGATTCAGGTTCTGAGTTAAGTACAGTTTACCCTCCCATTAACAATGTTTCCCGTCTTCTAGTCTGGTGTTGTGGGAGGTGATGAGGATCGGTGACTGCCAGCAGAGAGAAGCAGTGACAAGGTCGACGGTGGGACATGTGCTTGATCGTGTTAGTGGAGCACTGCAGGACCTCGCCAGAGGTGTGTGGGGGGAGGTTTTATCTCCACAATTGATGTTAGCATTGTAAGTATTCAGTGTCCACGTAATGTGTATATAGGCTTGGTTGCGCATAGTTAATAGTAGGTTAAGGTTTGTATGTTGCCATTTGATTCTCTAACCTTAAATACGTTATTGAATTTCCATTTGGGTTATGAATCTCTGGACTTGAGAAGGCTCAGCGAGTTTAAAGGAACCCCGTTACGGATGAGATCTTACCAATATAATAGTAGTAGCAGCTGCTGCAACAAAAGCCAGGCCTAAAAGTAGCAACAACAGAGAAAAAATTGGAAGACAAATGAAGCGGTACCAGCGTGCTACACTGCCAGTGTCAAGCAGCAACGTCTGCTTAACACTGCCATGTGTGTCACGCAATCATACACATAGACAACCAGGTGGTCGCCATATGCAGGCGATGAGTCACAATAACGTGGCTAAAGTAACCAGACCAGACCACACACTAGAAGGTGAAGGGACGACGACGTTTCGGTCCGTCCTGGACCATTCTCAAGTCGATTGTGATGAGGAGGTCGCCGTGTCGCAGGTGGTCGCCACACCTGCAGCACACCACCCAACACCAAAGAGGACAACTACCCAAAACTCCACCAGTTTCCCGTATCATATTTCACACTTCTCAAACGCGAGTTGCTTACTCGGGTGAACGGGTCGCACAGAATTACATATTCTACCTACAGTCAGTGCTTATAAAATGCTCAGCACGTTATGTGGGTTAATCATTACCCTCCACCTGGCAAATGTTAATATGTCAATCTCGCAGGTAGAACTAACCGACCGTACTACAAGCAATATTAGCAAACATCAACTTGTCAAGTTTAGTCAGCACTTACAGAAGCTAAAACAATCTATGAATCGGAAAGATCAACTACGAATAATGTCATCCATTGTACTTATTCCACAATCACTGTATAGATAACATATACGGATAACATATACATTGGCTATTGATTCATGAAGTCAATAACAAAATACCAAGGTCGGTGTTACCTGCCACAGAGGCTCCTGATGGCGCGCCGTGTATACATACCTGGAAGGAGAGATCAAAGGTTAGAATCCGTAGACAAGAAGAGAGGTGGAGAAAGGGAGGGAAAAGGAAAGGTGGAAAAGGTGAGAGGATGAACAGCACAGTACCTGAGGGGGAATAATGTGGCTCTCTGGGAAGCATAATATATCATTGGTAAAAATAGAACTGTGTCAGTGACTCAAAGAAGATAGAACACAATGTAGAGAAGAATTGCATTTCAATAACCTGTTGCAGGTCGGAGGGGTTGCAGGAGGGAGAGGGAAGGGTGATGGTGGTACAAAGTACACGGGACTCGCACTGCACAGTAATCAACCACTTTTACCAGAAAAAAATGTATCATAAAACCAAATGAATCATTCGAATGCACCGAGCGAGCGAAGCACCCACCACCAAACACCTGTACAGGGACACCAGTACACAGTACTTCAGAAACAACCAACAAAAATAAACACTCCTATCCCATTCACCCATCCCATTTAATTATCTCCAGTCACCCATTCCGCATTAGAGCTCCCAGCCTCCTGTGTGTACACAAACATCACCAAGATGGTTTAACTCTAACACAGCACATTCTTATCGTATAGAACAGTCCAACCACTTGGGCTGGACGATAGAGCGACGGTCTCGCTTCATGCAGGTCGGCATTCAATCCCCGACTATCCAAGAGGTTGGGCACCATTCCTTCTTCCCGTCCCATCCCAAAATCCTTATCCTGACCCCTTCCAAGTGCTATATAGTCGTAATGGCTTGGCGCTTTCCCTTGACAATTGCCTCGTAAAAACAATAAACCAACTGGTGAATTACTGAATACAAACAACAATTACTGATCAACCACTACTCCATCGTGTTAACAACTACCCCAACCCACCAACCACTTGCCCTAACCCCACCGGCCACCACCTAAATAACTCAACATCTCCCCGTCAAGAACGTTATTACGGTGGTCTACCCCCCCCCCCCCCCCCCGGGCAATCGCCACCCCAACCTCAGAGTACGTCCAACAATTTAATGTCGCCATCTTCAGCTCGGGCCTCAAAGTGTGCCATTTCAAATTTATCTTGCAAGTTATCTAGCATATTACAGCTTAAACAAAATATTCTCCCCTTTATAACAACAACAAGAAGCTTCTCCATCACATAGAACAAGCTTAATCGCATACAACCTATTGAGTGTTTGTAAACTGAACACTGCGGAAGATATCGACGGTTGTACATGAGCACACAACTAGCCTGCCAACGCAAACACACACACACACACACACACACACACACACACACACACACACACACACACACACACATATATATGCACTCCAGCCTGGAGTCCATAGCTAGTTAAACACAAGACAAAGTTAGAGAAGATTCAGCGGTATGTCACCAGACTTATCTTTATTATTATTAACATCTTTATTGACAAATTAATTACAATTTTGCCTAATCTGAGGACCGAGACGTATGAGCTACGAGGAAAGGCTGAAGGAGCTGAACCTCACGTCCCTGGAAAACAGAAGAGTAAAGGGGAGACATGATAACACCTACAAAATTCCCAGGGGAAATTGACAGGGTGGACAAAGACAAACTTCAGCACGGGTGGGACGCGAACAAGGGGACACAGGTGGAAATTTAGTACCCAAATGAGCCACAGGGACATTAGAAAGAACTCTTTCAGTGTCAAGAGTAGTTAACAGGTGGAATGCATTAGGCATTGATGTGGTGGAGGCTGACTCCATACACAGTTTCAAATGTAGCCCCAAGCGTCTAGTCTCGGGGCCGTATATATATATATATATATATATATATATATATATATATATATATATATATATATATATATATATATATATATAATATAATTTGTTTTATGTTTTTGTGAGAGTAACATGGAAAATATTCCTTATGGAAAGGGTTGGTGCAAGTGTGTCTCAGGTTACATGGGTGGCGCAGGGGCTAACCTCCCGTCTCCCACAACCACCCACACGTGATCGACCCCCCACTCTCAGTATCCTGGACTCCCCTCAGCCACTGGGGAGCGGCAGCCAGCCCAGCCTCAGGGGGTCCCATCACTATTTTTTTTTCTCTTTTATCTGCTCTTTCTGTATTTTTATTGATATGTGTTTTAATTCAATCTCTTCTTTGCTTTTATCTATCTTATGTTTTCCTTTGTTTCCCGATTTGTAAACAACAGGACCCGGACAGTTATGATCGAATGATGTCACAAATGATATCTTCATCGTCAACACGCCACCATAACCTTCACTATCATTAGTAAGCCATTACCAAGTATCACTATTTGTGTGTACACAATCCTTACTTCCATGATACAAACCATGAGTTTTTCTGCCATTATTACCCTCACTAAACCATTACCTTCGTCAGACACCTTCGCTACAATCATTATCTGCATCATTGTATAATTTGTAAATTAAAATGTATGTTCATCATTAAATGAACAAATCCACAAGAGCCGTGATGAGGGTTCGAACCAAATCACGGCCCTTGTGGATTTGTTTATTTGCTGCATCACGCTATTGTGATTTCTGTATGTAGTTCATCATTAAAGACTTACAGTTACAATGAATTCTAGGGAAGAGGATATCAGCCTCGACCAATATTTCAGATATCTCCTTAATTTAGTCATGATTCCTTTTTCCTGTTAAAAAAATTGAGGCTCTGTGATCCTTCCACGGCTGCTGCTTCTCCCGGCCACAGGCGACACTACCCATCCGGCTCCTGCGTCTCGGCTGTGTGACATAGTGAAAAATGATCTGCGATTGAAGTTCAGGCAATCGTAGTCCAACATCCTCCCACGAGAATGTATAACATTTATTCTTATATTTCTCATGTTCTACAACATTTCTTGCTGTTTGTGTATTATGAGAAATATTGGTGAGATTTATTATTCTGGAACTAGGAAGATTACGCGGCAACTGGTGCAATTTGCGGTGGAAGAGGAAGAACAACCAAGTCTTCCCTTTACTGCCCCCTCTTCCCCCTACCCCCTCCCCCATTCCCCCCCTCCCCCACCCCATATCTCCAGCCTCGACCCTGACTTCCTCCTCCGCAACACTCGCTGAGCGGACCAAGAACAGCCTGGCTTGAGTGTGGTAAATAATTCAGGAACGCGTTTGTCTTCTTCTAATAACGACGTCTAATGAGTCCGCGGCTTGACACTCTTATACGACGTTAGCTCTGCTTAAGTATGTGGCGACAGGTTTGGGAGTAGCTTGACAGGCCTCTTGTGTTCCCTGCGGTAACCCGAAGTTTGTCTCGTACAAAGAACTTGACCGCATTTGTCAAGTGGGTGTTGGCGGGGGTGATCCGCCTTGACGGCTCTCTCTCTCACGGTCGTCTCCTGGTGTGTTGTGGTAAGTTGAGGGGCGGGTGTAGTTGTGGGGAACACCTTGACGCGTGTCAGGGTTGACCGCGGAGGTGGGTGTGAGGGAGGAGTGACCGCGGGGGCGGCGGGTATTACCGTCACTACGGACACCGCGGCTGCTGGCAGACACTCGCCCTGATTTATAGCTCCATTGTCTATTTGACCGCTTTTGTTTACTTCTCGTTACCACTCTATCTCTCGCGCTAAATATTCCTGCTGTTTACATCCTCCCGTTGGACCAAGCTTTTGTGACTATCTTGGTATATTTTAGCCTTTTTTACGGAGGCTTCGGTCCACAAGCACTATTCTCAGGCCAACATTGCCAGGAATTTCTTAACCACAGCTAACTGACTCCCACGCAAGGTCTTGCCAACTCTCACCAGAACGAATCATTCCAATTTCGAGTTATTTCCAACTATTTCCTTCCCTGATGCATACGCTGTCTTACCATCAGCACCTCAATTACGGAATCCTTTCACAGAAAGTTGTAATCGTAGCAAAAATAACTTCAAGTATCACTCCGGTGATTTAAAACAATTACACAGCGGCTCTACAACTCCAGAAAACACTTAACAAGTACACTGGGGGATACAGTGTATACAGCTGGGTGGTGATACAGTGATACAGCGGTGATACAGTGATACAGCTAGGTGGTGATACAGTGATACAGCTGGGTGGTGATATAGTGATACAGCTGGGTGGTGATACAGTGATACAGCGGTGATACAGTGATACAGCTGGGTGGTGATACAGTGATACAGCTGGGTGGTGATACAGTGATACAGCTGGGTGGTGATACAGTGATACAGCTGGGGGATATCTGTGTACACAAGTACACAGAGCCGAGAGCACAGGCTGCAGCGCTGACAACCAGTGTCTAACTAAAGACCATGGTACCTTCCTTGAGAAATACCATCTAGCGTGGGAACCGCTAGATGGTATATATTATGTCTCGAGGAACCGGGTACCTTAAGACATACCTGATCAAGCGGCCTGTTATGACTGCATGAAGCAGCAGCAGCTGTCACCAGTGGGAGCCTGGTCTCTGAGGCGGTGTTTAGGAGGAGAGGAACATGGCAGTGCCCAATGCTGCGACTCAACATCTCGTCCTCACCTAAAACGTCACATTTCTTACGGAATCGACAAGTTCGATAACAAATGTGGCGTTAGTTGAAATGTAAGCACTATAATGTTGACGTTTGCAATCCATCAGCCTCGGTATGGTAGTTTTTTTTTTTAGGATGAGTGGCGCTGCCCAATATACTCGCCCCTCGGGGCAAAAAAAATTTTTTTAGGGGGTTGCTTGGGTTCCTACGGTTCTCATTAGGCAAAAACAGTTGCAATTGTTACGGAGTAGCAAATGACAAGACCGCGTTGCGTTATCACCATGGCAACCATTATTAGAACTGCAATGGCAGACATTTGCACCTGCCTATGAAATGGTTCCTACTGTCATGGCCAGTGATGATTGTTTTCTCGTGATCTACAATACATCAAGAGAGCATGATTGTTATTAAAGCAAAAGCCACGTGTGACGCTTCTTGGATGATTGTTGACACTGACGGTGGCACTACTGGAGGATTGTTAGCACTAATGGTGGCACTCCTCGAAGGTGATTGTTGTCACTAGGGCCTCAAGTCTGATGAGAATAATGTGCTTGCATAAAGATTTTGATTATAAGAACGTGGACGGGTTAAATCAAACACAAGTTCAGTGGGAGCCAACCGGTTGACCTTGGTGAAGGAGCAGCGGCGGTGGTGGCGGCGGCCCGGGGATGTAACCTCTTCCTTATCCTGTTATCCTCTTGAACTACAGGTGTCCTGCGGGGCCGACTGGACCACAGGTGTCCTGCGGGGCCGACTGGACCACAGGTGTCCTGCGGGCCGACTGGACCACAGGTGTCCTGCGGGGTCGACTGGACCACAGGTGTCCTGCGGGGCCGACTGGACCACAGGTGTCCTGCGGGGCCGACTGGACCACAGGTGTCCTGCGGGGCCGACTGGACCACAGGTGTCCTGCGGGGCCGACTGGACCACAGGTGTCCTGCGGGGCTGACTGGACCACAGGTGTCCTGCGGGGCCGACTGGACCACAGGTGTCCTGCGGGGCCGACTGGACCACAGGTGTCCTGCGGGGCCGACTGGACCACAGGTGTCCTGCGGGGCCGACTGGACCACGGGTGTCCTGCGGGGCCGACTGGACCACGGGTGTCCTGCGGGGCCGACTGGACCACGGGTGTCCTGCGGGGCCGACTGGACCACAGGTGTCCTGCGGAGCCGACTGGACCACAGGTGTCCTGCGGGGCCGACTGGACCACAGGTGTCCTGCGGGGCGACTGGACCACAGGTGTCCTGCGGGGCCGACTGGACCACAGGTGTCCTGCGGGGCCGACTGGACCACAGGTGTCCTGCGGGGTCGACTGGACCACAGGTGTCCTGCGGGGCCGACTGGACCACAGGTGTCCTGCGGGGCCGACTGGACCACAGGTGTCCTGCGGGGCCGACTGGACCACAGGTGTCCTGCGGGGCCGACTGGACCACAGGTGTCCTGCGGGCTGACTGGACCACAGGTGTCCTGCGGGGCCGACTGGACCACAGGTGTCCTGCGGGGCCGACTGGACCACAGGTGTCCTGCGGGGCCGACTGGACCACAGGTGTCCTGCGGGGCCGACTGGACCACGGGTGTCCTGCGGGGCCGACTGGACCACGGGTGTCCTGCGGGGCCGACTGGACCACGGGTGTCCTGCGGGGCCGACTGGACCACAGGTGTCCTGCGGAGCCGACTGGACCACAGGTGTCCTGCGGGGCCGACTGGACCACAGGTGTCCTGCGGGGCCGACTGGACCACAGGTGTCCTGCGGGGCCGACTGGACCACAGGTGTCCTGCGGGGCCGACTGGACCACAGGTGTCCTGCGGGGCCGACTGGACCACGGGTGTCCTGCGGGGCCGACTGGACCACAGGTGTCCTGCGGAGCCGACTGGACCACAGGTGTCCTGCGGGGCCGACTGGACCACAGGTGTCCTGCGGGGCCGACTGGACCACAGGTGTCCTGCGGGGCCGACTGGACCACAGGTGTTCCTGCGGGGCCGACTGGACCACAGGTGTCCTGCGGGCCGACTGGCCGTCTCCACTATTACCTACTACAGCCGGTAATGTGTTCATGATATTGATCTTCCTGAATCGACTTGACTGGTCTCATGTGAACTCATTGCTTTCCTTCCATATTCTCTTATGTCAAATACTGCTCCCATGTGCTCCTCACTCTTGCTACACCTTCATGCTTCCGGGTGTAACGACTGATACTTCTTGAGGCCGAGTCATTAGAGAGGCCAGCCACTATAGAGGTACCAAACATCCAGACACAATAGAGAGGTCAAGACCTCGTCTCTTGGCTTAGATGGACTAAACCTGTATGACTGACGCCAGGATCTTTGACACTTGTGACACGAAGGTGAAAACTGTAGATCAAGGCGATTATGCAACTCTGGCACTGTGTCAAATGAAGATATGAATATATATAAAATATGATGAAATTATTCTTATAGATAATGCAGGAACTCTTCCTACATAACACAAGCACAATTCCTACCGCTAAAACCTTTGTGAGTGATGACTGGAGCTGCCATAACGGTAGCCCTATAATCAGATAATACCAAACTGTTAGAATTACAAAGGTTTTAACATTGTCACTCTTCCTAATAATGCTGACCATTTCAGCGATGCTGGTGGTGTAATCTCCCGCCAACACCGACCTTCAGTGTCGCTCTTACTGAAAGATATGGTGACTTACCAGCGCTAACATCTCTGTACATGACCTCCAGGCACTACTAGGTGCACCACAAAATACTGATATACCTAATTAACATTATTCCCAAATAACGTGGCCTTCCACATGTAAAATTGTTCAGAATATAAATACCCAACATTGTAGTCTCAAGAGAGTTTAGACTCTATAGTTAAGAATCTAATATTGAGGTCCAGACGTTACTAACTTTGTTCGAATCCAGTTGGCATTATTTTTTCCGATAATTGTGGGATTCCGCGCGCAATGACGTTGCTGGTAAGAGAATACTGACTTTCCTGCAACACAACGGAGCATTACGCAACACTGCAACAGGGGAACACACTGGAACACACACACATGTTATAGGGTAAAAATCCCGTGTTTCTTCCTTCCCCTAAAGCTCTGGACCGAAAGAGCAAAGCAGCAATTGCATGCACATGGCTTCTCGTTTCCCAAATGACTCTGGGCAGGATGCGCGCCCCAACAAATAACTTACTCCCCCCACCCTCAGTAGCTGGGACAGGTGCTGGAGGCCACACTATGGGGCACCAGACGCCCACTGTAACGACACACAGCTCTTCCTTCTCTCTCCACCTTCTCCCTAGCTCACCCTCCTCTTCTCCCACTCTGTTTCTTTTCTTCACGAGAGCGGGAGAGAAATAGATAGGGAGGGTCATTTACCGCAGAAAGAGAGCGTGATGGGGGGAACGCAGGAGAAACACCCCCCATTTCTCTCTCTCTCTCTCTCTCTCTCTCTCTCTCTCTCTCTCTCTCTCTCTCTTCCCCTCCGGGTAGTCAACGATAGCGGCTCTCATTAGCGGTTTCGTCACCTCCACGACTCGCCATTTCACTTGAGAGCGAGATTGGCTTCACGAATGGAAAACCCACCAGACCACCACCACTGTACACACGTGCTCGTCTTGCTTGTGCCAGCTTCAGCTCTGGGTACCCGGATGGTGCTCCTACACTACCTCGCCCACTTCTCCTTCCCCACGCACACAGATTAACCCCCCCCCCCGTAAATACACACACACACAAGTGCACCTAGATACACACACAGTCACTCGGCCTTGAGGCTTCAACACATTATTGGTCATGGGGTTCTAGTCCTTCCTTCACCTTCATTCCTTCATCAAGGTAAGGTAAGGTAACCTTTCCTAACCTAATAACAAGGAAGGTTACAATGGGGGGGGGGGGCTACTACATCAACAATGAGGTTATGAGTCGTATTATTAGTGACAATTTCAATATTATTATTGAAATTAATGTACTAAATTGCCCGACCCCTAACCCAACCGAGGACCCACGAATCGAAAACGGTGACAGTTCGTTTATTTTGCGAAACGTTATAATTTATTGTACATTATATTCTAGCCGTTTGGAGACTTATACGTTAAAATACGGTGTACTATTCGAGATGTCGGGCTGCACAGCCATCCCCACGCCCACCACAGTCCATCTCCACGCCCACCACAGTCCATCCCCACGCCCACCACAGTCCATCTCCACGCCCACCACAGTCCATCCCCACGCCCACCACAGTCCATCTCCACGCCCACCACAGTCCATCCCCACGCCCACCACAGTCCATCTCCACGCCCACCACAGTCCATCCCCACGCCCACCACAGTCCATCTCCACGCCCACCACAGCCATCCCCACGCCCACCACAGTCCATCTCCACGCCCACCACAGTCCATCCCCACGCCCACCACAGTCCATCCCCACGCCCACCACAGTCCATCTCCACGCCCACCACAGCCCATCCCCACGCCCACCACAGCCCATCCCCACGCCCACCACAGCCCATCCCCACGCCCACCACAGCCCATCCCCACGCCCACCACAGTCCATCCCCACGCCCACCACAGTCCATCCCCACGCCCACCACAGCCATCCCCACGCCCACCACAGTCCATCTCCACGCCCACCACAGTCCATCCCCACGCCCACCACAGTCCATCCCCACGCCACCACAGTCCATCCCCACGCCCACCACAGTCCATCCCCACGCCCACCACAGTCCATCCCCACGCCCACCACAGTCCATCCCCACGCCCACCACAGTCCATCCCCACGCCCACCACAGTCCATCCCCACGCCCACCACAGTCCATCTCCACGCCCACCACAGCCCATCCCCACGCCCACCACAGTCCATCCCCACGCCCACCACAGTCCATCCCCACGCCCACCACAGTCCATCCCCACGCCCACCACAGCCCATCCCCACGCCCACCACAGTCCATCCCCACGCCCACCACAGTCCATCCCCACGCCCACCACAGCCATCCCCACGCCCACCACAGTCCATCTCCACGCCCACCACAGTCCATCCCCACGCCCACCACAGTCCATCCCCACGCCCACCACAGTCCATCCCCACGCCCACCACAGTCCATCCCCACGCCCACCACAGTCCATCCCCACGCCCACCACAGTCCATCTCCACGCCCACCACAGCCCATCCCCACGCCCACCACAGTCCATCCCCACGCCCACCACAGTCCATCCCCACGCCCACCACAGTCCATCCCCACGCCCACCACAGCCCATCCCCACGCCCACCACAGTCCATCCCCACGCCCACCACAGTCCATCCCCACGCCCACCACAGCCCATCCCCACGCCCACCACAGTCCATCCCCACGCCTACCTTACCTTGAGGTTACCTACCTTGAGGTGCTTCCGGGGCTCAGCGTCCCCGCGGCCGGTCGTCGACCAGGCCTCCTGGTTGCTGGACTGATCAACCAGGCTGTTAGACGCGGCTGCTCGCAGCCTGACGTATGAGTCACAGCCTGGTTGATCAGGTATCCTTTGGAGGTGCTTATCCAGTTCTCTCTTGAACACTGTGAGGGGTTTGCCAGTTATGCCCCTTATGTGTAGCGGAAGCGTGTTGAACAGTCTCGGGCCTCTGATGTTGAAAGAGTTCTCTCAGAGTACCTGTTGCACCTCTGCTTTTCAACGGGGGTATTCTGCACATCCTGCCATGTCTTCTGGTCTCATGTGGTGTTATTTCTGTGTGCAGGTTTGGGACCAGCCCCTCAATTATTTTCCACGTGTAAATTATTATGTATCTCTCCCGCCTGCGCTCAAGGGAGTACAGATTTAGGCTCTTTAGTCGGTCCCAGTAATTTAGATGTTTTAGACGCCCACCACAGCCCATCCCCACGCCCACCACAGTCCATCCCCACGCCCACCACAGTCCATCCCCACGCCCACCACAGCCCATCCCCACGCCCACTAGAGCCCATCCCCACGCCCACAGCACGGAAGGCGTCCTAGAGCCGTATGCACCACTGATGACCAGCCTCTCACCGTGTCTGGTAGTGACCAACCACTCCATACGTGATGCCGTCATATAGCTGATTCAGCCACCTCGACGCCCAGACTGTTTGGCGTCCGTCCAACTCGACCATGTTTGACACGGGGACCATTTGGCGTCCCTCCAGTGCCTGTTGTCAGTCAAGCTTCGGTTCTTGAAGAGATCGATGTTGATTAGTTTCACTCGTGTATTTACATTTCTCTGGGTCAGCAGCATCAATCTCTACACTCCCGAGGTAACGTGAGGCTGGGGCTGCAACACTGCTCAACACCCACCACATAACATATTACTGCCACAAGAGCGACGACGTCTTCCTCTCCTGAGAGGGGAATATCAGCACGGGTGGACATTCCAACTAGTTCCAATATAACTTTAGTTTTACTGGACTTGTCTATCATGTCTCTGAGAACTTGACGTCTTCAGCGTCCCCAAATACCCAGAATGAGCAACTTTATTGACAAACTTTGCTCCCTCGAGCCTTCGTATCACTTGCTAGCTACTGACTTTTCTTGATGACTGATCCTCTTTAGCTCTTTAACCTGTCTGCTGCTGCACAGACTCTTGCTCTATGCTGCTCTTGGAGCCGGGTATCAATGGCTACAGTGTTCGCATGTGTCCCCTTGTGAGGTAATGAGGACACTTTACAGTTTCACCATCCATGTATGCTGACTTTGGAAGCAGGTGTTTACAGAGTGACATTTCTTGTGACATTAAAAACTATAATTTCATTTTTGGTGTGATGGAGCTCGAGTCTATGAGGTCCCGTTATAGGATATATACCCCGTCCCGCACTCACAGGGTATACCCGTCCTGCCCTTATAGGATATACCCGTCCTGCCCTTATAGGATATACCCGTCCCGTTAGGTTAGGGTAGTTGATTACCTGTTGATACTGGGTCTCTTAATAACGACTTTGATGACTGCCATCTTCTTAAAAACCAAAGATTTCTGTGCCGCAATGATATTTTGATCTCGTACATTGATATCACAGAAGTCTATGTCTATAGAGTTTTAATAACGCTAGATACAGATAAACATGTAGATAAAAGTTCAGGTCCCAGGTGATCCAGGATGTTGTTGTTGTGCTCTGGCACGGAGTGCTCCAGGGTGATATCTTGGTTCCTATCTTGTTCGTGATGCAGCAATTCTATTATCCCAATCTGCACGTCACTCTCTCGTCTCAGCCTCTGCCATCCCGCATGTGTGTGTGTGTGTGTGTGTGTGTGTGTGGTGTGTGTGTGTGTGTGTGTGTGTGTGTGTGTGTGTGTGTGTGTGTTAATACCACATTTACGATAGGCTCATATCATCCTACTGCATATCAAAAACTGCACTACCAACGCCGTGAGTAGTGCGTTCATAATATATGAACCATCTCTGCTTAACTCATACATTTATCCCCTTCATCACATACAAACTGCACATTTGAAGGATAAACATACATGTTTACGCTGTATAAATGTGTGTGTGGTGTGAGGGATGAACGTTTGTTGTGGTGTGGGGGCATGAACGTTTGTCGTGGTGTGAGGCATGAACGTTTGTTGTGGTGTGGGGCATGAACGTTTGTTGTGGTGTGAGGCATGAACGTTTGTTGTGGGTGGGGCATGAACGTTTGTCGTGGTGTGAGGCATGAACGTTTGTCGTGGAGTGAGGCATGAACGTTTGTCGTGGTGTGAGGCATGAACGTTTGTCGTGGAGTGAGGCATGAACGTTTGTCGTGGTGTGAGGCATGAACGTTTGTCGTGGTGAGGCATGAACGTTTGTCGTGGTGTGAGGCATGAACGTTTGGTCGTNACTCCACGACGACACAGCCCCGCACACCACTCCACGACGACACAGGCCCGCCATTACTCCACGACGACACAGCCCCGCACATCACTCCACGACGACAATAACATGAGGATATATTTCACGTAGACATGTCACAATTACAAACTGGCGCTGCAGGCATCACAAATGGGATAAAATACACACAAAAAAAATATAAAACCCATCTTGTATTTGTTAAGGAATTAGCGCCCATGAGAAACAAGAGGCTATATATTATAAACATATATATCCTCTTGTTAAAGATAGAGATATATATTAAAAAATAATATACTATATTATTACCAATTCCGTTTATATATAGTTTTTAATATGCTTGATATGATTTATTTCAATTATAGGAAAACGTAGTTGATGTCTCTGGCTCGTTACACACAACTAATGCTCCTAATAGAGGAAGCTTTATTTGTTAATTTTTTTGCAACATGCAGGAATAAATTCTAAATACAACAAAAGATAAGCTTGGGGGTTGTCTAGGGATGGGTCTGGCAGCGGTGTTTGAGTGCCGCCGTACGACAACACCCACTTGGAGAGGGTGGCCAAGAATAACAAGATGTTGAACGCGGTCGCACAGTCAGCCCCGCTCCTGTGCCAGGTAAGTTACGGGCTCGCCATAGCCCGTGCTACTTGCAACTTTTGGTTCCAAGTAGCGAATCTTAAACAACAACAGGTCGCAGAGTGTGCAGAGGTCTGCTATGCTCCACACACAAAGACTCCTGACAACTTACAACATCGTGATCATGTCCCATGTTGTACTCACTTACAAATTCCGTTAATGAGCGTTATATTCTCACCGCAATAATTACGTACATATCAAGCTGTTATTTTTGTACCAGGTATGCATACCCACCTACCAGTTTTAGTACCAAGTATACATTATACATTATATTGGCTACAGAAACAAGCATCTTACTGGTGAATTTTACAAAACTTATAACAATAATGATAGCGTATCGGAGGTAATTAAACTTAGTTGGCCCTTCAGACCAGGATTCATCAGGCATTTATGGAACCATTTTCGAAACCTGTACATCTTTTCTCAATTATGACGACTTTGTTATCATTTAATAAACTGATTATGAGCTCTTTAGCGCTAAAAGGTCGTTTACAACAATAATGATCTCGTGTTGTAAAGTTTCCAAGTTCGTAAACTGTTTAATAAATGTAAACAAAGCCGATATAATTAAGAAAGATGTACAGGTTTCATAAGCTGTTAAATAAATGTATGGCGATTCATGACTCTGGAAAATGATGAACTCTGAGAAGCGGTTGGGCTTGCGAGGTGGACGTCCACCTGTTGTACCATACTAACACCCAGCTGAAGTACAGTAAAAATATGTATTTACCTCCCACTTTGTCAGTCTATAGATGTAGCAGTGACCAGGAACGTTGGATATTCCAGTATCCAGTAAAGTTGAGGATTAGGTGTGATTTGTGTACTGGAGGGAAGATGTACATGGGAGTAAGTCAGTGGACATAGGAGTAGTGTAAGGTACCTACTGCATGGTAGGCGGCATGTTTTAGTTTATTAGGTACCAGTGAGGTTTACCTTACCATACTCACTAGTGATGAAGCATCTGGGAATAGCTTCACATGCCCACCACTACTCTTGGAAAACAATTAAGAACAAATATAGTGGTCTAGGGGGTTATGTGGTCAATATTTCATGCAAGAAATTGCTTGTTACGCCTGGAGCTAATTTAATTATCTTTCCATGTGTGTGTGTGTGTTATATTCCATACTGGCACACAGCGAGCGAACTAGAAGGAATTTATCAGAGGCGTTCAACAACTATTGTGCTTCACAGTCGTGCAATTCAGTAAACCTCCACTGGTGGTGTCTGCGAGCAAATTGGTACTTCAGGCAATCAACTGTGCTTTAGGAATCGCATGTTGCCAATCTGGAGGGCGTGGGGGAGCGTAGTTGGGCCGGGATGTGTCTGTCTCCCACGCTCACAGTCCCATCAACACTCAGGTGGGTGTTGGTAATTCCATACTCGTCCAAATGTATGTGGGGAGAATTGTATAGCGCAGACGTGTGAGTGGGTCAACTGTGACCCACCACCACCAGCCACCTCTCAGGAATCTGTACACCAGTTGATTGACAGTTGAGAGGCGGGACCACAGAGCCAAAGCTCAACCCCCGCAAGCACAATTATGTGAGTACGACACAACATCTTGCCCCGTGGATCACCAATAACGTCTACACTTGCTTTATCTATTATAGAAGGCAACTAGCTGTGGTGGGTTGACCAGACCACACACTAGAAGGTGAAGGGACGACGACGTTTCGGTCCGTCCTGGACCATTCTCAAGTTTATTGAGAAAGGTCCAGGACGGACCGAAACGTCGTCGTCCCTTCACCTTCTAGTGTGTGGTCTGGTCAACATATTTCAGCCACGTTATTGTGACTCATCGTCTACATAGCTGTGGTGGGTATGTGGGCCTGCGGGCCGCTCCAAGCAACAGCCTGGTGGACCAAACTCTCACAAGTCAAGCCTGGCCTCGGGCCGGGCTTGGGGAGTAGAAGAACTCCCAGAACCCCATCAACCAGGTATCAACCAGGTAGCAGGCATTCGAGAATTTGGGAGACCTTGAGTCCTGCACTATGCGGGAGAATCCAGATTTCTTCCCGTGTGGGTGTAAAGGTCTGAGACATACAACCTTGGTTGTTGATTCTCCTATACCAGTCTTTTCCTAAGGTATCCACAGACACTTCGTGAAATACTGATGTGGGATCACACCAAGGCGTGGTAGAGGTTCATTGTGTCGTCCAGGGGAACGGTAAGTTCTCCAGATAAGGAAATGATTACAACTCATCTATGTAATGAAACAAAAAGTGTGGCAGTGTAGGAGAAGGTGAACAGGTCGAGGAACCTGCCGCAGAGAGCCACACAGACCAGAGTGTCCTCACCGCCTACCAAGCAGCCGCTGCAGCCACCCTCGAAGGTCAGTGTGCCTTGATGGTCTAGTGTCCGCCTTCTTACTCTCGAGGGCCACCTGCAGGTTGCTCATCCTCCCGAGGGCCACGTCGAGGTTGGAGGCCTCGCGGCTGAGTGGATAGCGCTCGGGGGTAGTAGTCCAAAGGGCTCGGGTTCAATTCCCGGCAGAGGCAGACACAAATAGACAGAGTTTCTTTCATCCTGATGCCCTTCTTCACCTAGCATAAAATAGGTACCTGGGAGTTAGACAGCTGCTACGGGCTGCTCCTTGAGGATGTGCGTGCGTGTATCAGAAAGACATATACAGTATGTAGTAGACATAATAAAGGAAAAATAAATTGGTTAGAGAGGCGGGGTCCAAGAGCTAATAGCTCGGTTCTGGAGACACAAATAGTAAATACACACACACACACACACACTGGAAGCTGGAAACTGCAAATGAGTCGAAGATATATAAGGAAATAACCCCCGTACCCTGTAGGGGCGTGCACAAACTCACACACAAACACTTAATACGCACTAGAGCCAGGTAGGCGTCACCAGTATAGGGGGGGGGGGGGCAGTCAGGTGAGGACCAGGTGCCAAGCTCCGGGTCAGTAACCTTGGCTCCACCTATCTTGACCTTTATCATATTTTAACACCTGCTTGTGTGGCGAAGATGTCAGGTGGGATAGTTGTTGAGGGCGTGAAGGTGCAGCTGTGGCCAGTGTGGTGTGGCCAGTGTGGTCAATTATTACATACCTGGCACACGCGAACCGAGATCACAGGTATGGAGCAGGTTTAGTTAGCAATACCTGGCATATGGTAAGTGTAGCAGAGACAGATATTCCCGAGCCTTGTGTGGCAGCAGGTGTAGCAAACAGGTGTGTAACTAGCACATGTTTAACGTGGACAGGTGTAGACGACACCAGCGATCTTTGGGAGGTTGACATACAGATATTGTGAGTGTTTAACACAGTCCTTACATTGTTCCGTGTGAATTACAACCACAACACAACACACACGGTCCGTATATACTGCCCATAGATTTAGGAAAGACTTGGGTAAATACTGGTTCGCTAACAGGGTTTTTGATTTGTGGAACCAATTACCGCGTAACATAATAGAAGAAGTATGATCCCTTGATTGTTTCAAGCGTAGGTTAGACATACATATGAATGAGATTTTAGACTGTTGATATGAAATATGACGTTACATAGTCGACGTCGGTGTAAGGACAAATTTCTCCCTTGGTACTGAGAAAGGTAAGATGTACCTAAGAGTAAGGTCGTTATTGATAGCAGGATGAGTGCTTGATATGTAGTGCCTCGGTTATTTCTAATCTTGTACTGTCGATGTATCTGTCCAGTATTTCCGTGCTGCTCGTCAGAATTTCTCGGGTAAAGGTCTGGTTGTGTGTTGAATCCATGACCACCTTGTTCCGACGCCCTCTGCTACCATGTAGAACTAAGCACTACTATGGTCTGGGATATGGTCACATACGAGTAATGAGTGCCATGCTCCTTCCTGGTAGCCCCATGATCCTGGTAGCCCCATGATCCTGGTAGCCCATGCTCCTGGTAGCCCATGCTCCTGGTAGCCCCATAACCCCAAGAAGGAAGGAAGGAGGAAGCGAGAAATATAACCAATTACTCCACTCTAAAACTGTTGCGTTGCGCCTGACAAGTGAAGCTCGCAGGACTGGTGGGGCCGAGCCGCAGCCTCCAGTAAACTGACACTTCTGATACCACAGAAGGGGAGGAGGAGGACACGAGGAGGATGAGGACAGGGGGTAGGACGAGAATAGAACGATAGGAAGAGGGGCAGAAGGAGTAGGAGGACCTGAGCAGCATTATCAGTAAGAGGAAGAGCAGCAGCAGTAGCAACAGGAGAGGTTCATTTAAGGATACAATTTCCCAAGACAGAGGCGAGAGGTAAAGCCGCTTAGAAACACCGTCCTCGCTACATCAGAGTTCATTCGCAGCTTTATCGGTGCCTGTCATTTCCTCCTGTTGCGATATCATCACAAGGGATAATACTCGTCCAGAGGATTTCCCGCCTCAACCATCCTGTCAAAGCCATCTCGTTCTCCCCAAAACACTCTTGTTGTATCCTGTACTTCAATACCTCGCATCATGGCGCATTCCGGATGGAAGAAATATGTGTAGCCTGTAAGAACTTTGACCCCTGATGGAGCCACGTCCATCACAACTGCCCTCTCCTTGCCGGCATCGTCTTTTCATCGTCAGCCGTGGTTCACTTGCCCAGAAGACATCAGTTTGCCTTGGAGCTAAACCCGGAAGGAGCGCCCGCCAAGTCTTCTAATAAATCCCTTGAGGTATTTCAGGCCATCATTCATGTTCTCTTCAGCCATCGCAAGTGAGCTCTCTTGAGGGACTAATTAGTCCGTACCGCGACTGTGCTCCAGATGATTCCGTCGCCAGATCACTTGGTCTTCCAGAGCGGTCTAATTTCCCAGGGTATTCATCCGCCTGGAGATGGTGTTTGTGTACCCAAGACGGACAAACTGGTGGTCGGGGAGGAGGGAAAGGACTGAAATCGAGGGTGTCTGTGTACGCTGCATCAAAGACGGAGGTTTGCAAAATTGGTCATCAGAGACATTACCGACTGAAGCACGGAGACGCACAGCCACTTGCAGGAGTCGGGGTTGATCTTGTGGTTGACTCAGCACATGAATGCACTCGGGGCGAACCCAACACATCCGCTATGGTCGGGTATTCCGTCCACATCCATTAAAAATAACCCATGCTTCAGTTTAAAAATCAGCTTCATTAAAATATCTAAAGGAATAATGGAGGGGGACCTTTGACAAGCAATCGGCTTTCTGTCCACATCGAGGCCACTAGAGATGGCCGCCCTCGGATAAATTCCAGCTTGCAAGCCCTGTAGTGAACCCAAGGATTCGTCCTTTTCTTCATTATAACAACCCTCGTACTTCATCCCTTATTATGAGAAATACCATCTCTGCCTGAACAAATCCACAAGGGCCGTGACGAGGATTCGAACCTGCATCCGAGAGCATCCCAGACGCTGCCTTAATCGACTAATATTTGTTCATTTGATGCATCACCATCTCTGCCTCCTCTCTCAAACTGAGGTGAACCATTGTGTGTTGTTGTTGTTTTAGATTTAGCTACTCGGAACGAAGTGTCCATGTAGCACGGGCTATGGTGAGCCCGTAAAGGAGAAACAATGTTGTGTAGCATTACAAATGTAGCTCTGGAGACTGTGCGCTCCTAAATATATGGTTCATTGAACATACCACAAATACTCTTAGTAGACGTCTTACACTTCATTTGCAAGACGGAAGTATTAAGCAACATCATTCTCAACACCAGAACACCATCCTGAATCGCCACGACCTAGTGAAAGATACGACAGTAATCACACTCACCGACGACCGCAGGAGGCGTCGTATGCAGGCGATGAGTCACACTAACGTGGCTAAAGTATGTTGAGCAGACCATACACTAGAAGGTGAAGGGACGACGACGTTTCGGTCAGTCCTGGACCATTCTCAAGTCGATTGTCGAGGCGTCGTATGTTGGAGGCTGTGTTCATTCGGAAGCTGACACTAGTAATCAACATTCAGATGTATTCAGCATCGAGCATACAGCTGTTTGATGGTCCTCCACTGACCTAGAGAGAAGGTGTAAGACCTGGCGGACAGTTAGAAGCCGGAGTCAGGCAACAATCACCTCACCCTACCCTTCGCCGCTCCCTACGATTAAGGGGGATTAGGTGAATCGTAGAGTGAGGTGCACCCACACTTATAAATGTTTGAATATATCCTTGTAAAAAAAATCACAGCCCTGCTCCTGTGCCAGGTAAGTCCATAACGGGCTCACCATAGCCCGTGCTACTAGGAACTTTTAGTTCCGAGTAGCTGAATCTAAAACAACAACAACCTTGTAAAACAAACGTCTGAAGGACAGAGCTACTCCCCTTGACGGTCATGCTTTCTGGAAAAGCAATATTCTAAAGGTCCTGAAGAACGTTACCGGCATCACACCCACTAACATTAGTCAGGCAGGTAAGGATATCGTGCTCTTCTTTTCATGTGAGGAAGAGCTAGAAAAACTCTTGACCAACGATGCGCTACTTCGCAAGGAGCACCACCTGCAACCTCACTTCCCACATCAGTTCCTGGCCGGAAGAACTGTTTTTACCAGCTGGACCAGCCAATTGATCGCTGACCGACCGCAACATGAGATCATGGACAATATCGAGGACGAAAATCAGAGCCTGGGTGTATTTAACTTAAGAGTTCTGCCGCACCGACAAATCATCAATGAAGATTACCTTCATCACCATAGCTGCGGCCACCCAGGCTGCCACACAAGGTTTCTAATGCTTCGGCTTGCAAATCCAACCCCACCAAGTAAAAAAGGAACGATACCATGAGATCCAGCAGTGCTTCAAGTGCTATGAGCTCTTCCATCCCACCAACAAGTGTCAGCACCCTGTCCAGAAGTGCAGCCTGTGCGCACTGGACCATCACTACTCCATATGCAAGGCAACAGTCCATCGCTGCTTGCTCCGTGATGGCAATCACCCCGCAATTTCCTACCGCTGCCCCCGCAGTCAGGAAAACATCAAGGCCCAGGTTGAAGCCAAGAGAAACAACCCTTCTACATCCCCGACCAGAGCCCCAGGTGCTCAACCCACCACCTCAGCTCCCACCAACCGACTAGAAGACTTTCCGGTCTTAGCAAAGAGTGGCTCCTCCCACCAGGCGGCCCAGCCTTCACAATGGGGACCTAAGGCCCCACAGGCTCCTTCACAGCCCCCTTCATCACGTGCAGACATTATTCCTGGTCTTATTAGACTAGCGGAAAGGCTTGCCGGACCAGACAACCACCGTTTTGTCAGTGAACTGAACATATTATACCTGACCAATGGCCTGGACCCCATCATAGCCCCTGGCGCAAGTCTTACTGCCTCCACTACCACTCCGGAGACTACCACCAGGACGACCACGAGGTCGATTTCAACACAGACTCTAGAACCACCCATGACCCGGGCGACACAAGCAGAGGCAATTCCCTCTCCAGCTCCCAACACTCCTACCATCACCATCTCAGCAGATACACTAGCAGACGTGCTGTCTACACATGCTAACAGCACTACCAACGCCCTTGAAATAGCTCCTACCACCAATCCACCACACCTGAGCCTACCTCAGGCTGCGAGGCGACAGACGCAAACACCAACTACGGATGTTACGGACTCCTCAGACGAGGAAATCTTAATAGGAGCTCCACCGCCGTACCACAAATACGACACCTACTCGGTTTAAGACCTCCTCATGGAGGCCACCTCACCAAACCCAACGACAGCACGGCTCAGCCAAAGTCTTATACAAAGAAAAAAACGGAAATCCTAACACTAACCCCACCAGCTCCATAACTGGTACAGCCAGCCCTCCAGGGCTGAAGACCCCCATGCAGACCTCCATCCATCGCCAGATCTCCAGTATCAGCTATTGATACAAATAATGGCTCCAAAGAGCCTCCACTTACGTGCTCACCATACCACATGCTACTTGGAACTTCTTGTTCTGAGTAGCTGAATCTAAAGCAACTTTGTTAAGGTGCCTTGTAAAGGCTGTCTGGGTTCAAACCCTTCTAGGGTGTGGATATATATATATATATATATATATATATATATATATATATATATATATATATATATATATATATATATGTATGTGTGTACTCACCTAGTTTGTGTGTGTGTGTGTGTGTGTGTGTGTGTGTGTGTGTGTGTGAAATAACAATGATTATGTATACGCGTGTAACCCTAGTGTACAAATGCAGACTTAAGACATTATTTTTAATTTCTTTATTATGCACCCCATACCCATCCCGAGGGTGGTGGTGGAAAGGGTTACAGAGGCACATAATGGGTTCAGGAACTGAACCCCATAGTTCGTTTAACTAAGCAATTAACAATCTTTTGACGCTAGTTAAGCAATTGTTACTATTATATATATGTATGTAAATATATATATACAATCATTTACACAGATAAATAAACACATCTAAAATCTTTTTATATCACAAGAGATTCAACAAGAAGCTCACAACAGTCACTATACAAGGCACTTTACATCTATGGCGAGTCACACAGTTACTAGTGTTGCTCCACACGCACCCATTAGAGACGTGAAAGTGTGGCCAAGATGATGGTGGAGGACTGGGAGCATGCGCCCAGTACCCACAAACAAGAGTACTGCCTCTCAGGAGCACAATAACCAGTACGTTTTGGGTATGTCGTCCTTGAACGAAGAAGTCCAATTGTCGTGGAACAGTAACTCGAGTGCGGGCACTCTGGGTCTCCAGGCACGGAAAGTGCTACTCGACTCCGCTCTGGCGAAGACCTCAACAAACTCTAGCATCGGTAAAGTGCAGATTTTCCGAGATTTATTTGAAGGAAGGTAGCAAGTGTAGCGGGCCGCTAGGAGCCGTGTTGGTGAGCGGGGCACGTCCCTGGTGATCTGGTGCGGACTGGACCACACGCTCAAGGCTTAGCGGCCCTACACACCCTA
>WNGS01169498.1:11087588-11103490 GCA_020271785.1 Procambarus virginalis
CCTCCAAGCACAGACAATGCCCAAAGAGTGTAGGAAGCTGCACACCAATCGACGGGAGGTTGACATGCAGGACTTTGAGGAACCGGACGTGATAAGGAAACAGAAAAACGGTGACGCTGCGCAACATAACAGAAGTGAATAGATATCAGTAAACCAAAGTGAAGAACTAAGTTAGAAGAGACAGCCAAGGAGTAGAAACACTCAGGACGGAGCGTTTAAAACTAATGAAGAAAAACCAAACTAAATCAAATATAATCATGAGATTTGTAAAACTGGATGTTTATATAGCTAACACAAAGACTACCAATTGAAGACCATGAGCTGTACCTAGATTGTACCTGGATGGGATTCCGGGAGTTCTTCTACTCCCCAAGTACGTCCCGGAGTCAGGCTCGACTTCTGAGAGCTTGGTCCAACAGGCTGTTGCTGCCCGCAAGCCTACATACACACCACAGCCTGGATGGTCCGGCACTTCCAGAACACTCGCCAGTTTTTTCTTGAAGACATCCACTTTTGTTCAGGCAATATTTCTCTTATTTGCTGGGAGGATATTGAACAACTGTGGTCCTCTGATGTTCAGACAGTGTTCTCTGGTTGTGCTTATACCAGCTCTACTCTTCATTAACTCTATTCTGCATTTCTAACCATATCATTTACTACAGCACGTTATTATTTCACTGTACAAATTCGCGACCTGGCCCTCTAGTATTTTCAGAGATATATAATGATACCTGTCTCGTCTCCTTTCTAGAGAGTACAGTTTGAGAGCTTTGAGACGGTCCCATTTGTTTAGGTGTTTTATCGTGTCTATGCGTGCCGTATATGCTCTCCGTATTCCCTTTACTTCAGCAATCTATTTTGCTCTGAAGGAAGAAGTGAGTATCAAGCCATACTCAAGACAGGACAGCACAAGTGATTTGAATAGTATGATGACCAGACCACACACTAGAAGGTGAAGGGACGACGGCGTTTCGGTCCGTCCTGGACCATTCTCAAGTCGATTCTCATAATCAACTTGAGAATGGTCCAGGACGGACCGAAACGTTGTCGTCCCTTCACCTTCTAGTGTGTGGTCTGGTCAACATACTTTAGCCACGTTATTGTGACTCATCGCCTGAATAGTATGAGCACTGTTGAGGGATCCCTGAATCAAAAGGTTCTCGTAATCCATCTTATCATTTTTCTAGCTAACGCAATATTTGCTTGGCTATGCTTCCTAAACGTTAGGTCGTCAGACGTTATTATTCACAAATCAAGCACAGCAACTGTCCCTTGCCATGACACCAAGGTAAACACAGAGGTCAACAGGGCCGCCCAACTCTAAAGAGTACACCCATGACCCTCCACAATGACAGGAAGATCAACACTGCCAAACACACTCATGGGCACCCATTAAACCCCCCCCCCCAGTACCGTCTACCACGACCCCACAGCGTAAATCAATCGCCTTCCCTCCACACAACCCGCGTGAGGTCAAGGTCAAAGAGGTTCAAAAGGTCATACAAGGCCGGCCATAAAACTTACTGACAACGCAATCATAACAATGACTCAAGCTAATGTCCGCTCCCTCCAACCTGTCAACATCGCTACCCTCAGTGACTCAGACCGAACAAGGTCACCCCGTCTCGACCAGCTATCTTAACTTAGACAAGGTCAATCCCGCCTCTTGGCTCCTCTCAACCTCATCTTTAAACCTTAAGTCACCGCTGTCTTAAGTGACCCGTTGGCCCCCGGGCGGATAATACCAGCGCCAGCTAGGTACTAGACCACGCATGACAACAACGGGACGCCCCGCCACCAAGCACATACTCTCTACACACAGCTTCCCTTCGTCCTCTGTGACAGAACCTACCTGTCGTGGAGAAGGTGCCTCCTGCGACTGGTAGCATTTGGGCAGGCTAGTGACGACAGCTGTGGCCTCCTGAACATCCATATCTCATACGTACAAAGCAGAGGGGAATGTGCTATACCTTCTTATTGAGGTTATCTTGAGATGATTTCGGGGCTTTAGTGTCCCCGCGGCCCGGTCCTCGACCAGGCCTCCACCCCCAGGAAGCAGCCCGTGACAGCTGACTAACTCCCAGGTACCTATTTTACTGCTAGGCAAATCTTACTTGCACAGCCTACTGGAGAAGGCACCACACCACAAGTAATCTTTCATTCGTAGAACCCGCTAAATAAAGTTTCGTTCTAATCATCCTCGTGATTGGCTTCTGCTATCACGAATGCGATAATAAAAGGAAATTGTGTTGGGATTCACAAATATAGCAAAACACGGCCGCGTGCCCTGTCACGCAGCTCTCCCCATCACCACCATCCACCTGGAATGCAACGGAAGGTCAAAGTGTCGCAGACGCCGTGGTGGACCACCCAGACGTTGTGGTAGACCACCCAGACGTTGTGGTGGACCACCCAGCCGCCGTGGTGGACCGCCCAGCCGCCGTGGTGGACCACCCAGACGCCGTGGTGGACCACCCAAACGCCGTGGTGGACCACCCAGACGCCGTGGTGGACCACCCAGACGCCGTGGTGGACCACCCAGACGCCGTGGTGGACCACCCAGACGCCGTGGTGGACCACCCAGACGTCGTGGTGGACCACCCAGACGCCGTGGTGGACTACCCAGGCCTCAGGAGGTCTGGCACACATCGCGGAATAGAACTTTTAACGACCGCGGGAAGGAATTACCCTTAACTTGTCTCTAACTTCTCCGGCAGATCGTCATTAACCTCCTGGTAACGGAGACGAGATTGCAGGTCACACCGTTTTCTCAACCTGACACCCTGTAAAAAAAAATGCAACTTCCAAACCTAACAAGAAACGTGGGAACCCAACGAACCCACCTAACCCATCGAGGCTGAGGTATAGAAAACGGCAATATGACGCTGATTTAATTTGCACCACTCCGTTGCATTTTTAATGTACTGGTCGAGGAGCAGCTGGTGGTCCTCGACCACAGGCCATCACGAAAACAGGAAGCTTCAGGAGCCAAGGCCAGGCTGGGGGTTGGAGGAGGAGTAGAAGTACTCTCGAAATATACCAGGTAAACACATGGCAAACTCCATTTTGCTTTCTTCTCACTCATAGGTCAGGACTGTTAGGGCAGCTTCGTGTGCTTCCCTCAGAAGTGAACGGTCGTAGGGCACTAGTAGATCCACCAACAACACTAACTACTGCCTGAATCATCCACCAACAACACTAACTACTGCCTGAATCATCCGCCAACAACACTAACTACTGCCTGAATCATCCGCCAACAACACTAACTACTGCCTGAATCATCCGCCAACAACACTAACTACTGCCTGAATCATCCGCCAACAACACTAACTACTGCCTGAATCATCCACCAACAACACTAACTACTGCCTGAATCATCCGCCAACAACACTAACTACTGCCTGAATCATCCGCCAACAACACTAACTACTGCCTGAATCATCCGCCAACAACACTAACTACTGCCTGAATCATCCGCCAACAACACTAACTACTGCCTGAATCATCCACCAACAACACTAACTACTGCCTGAATCATCCACCAACAACACTAACTACTGCCTGAATCATCCGCCAACAACACTAACTACTGCCTGAATCATCCGCCAACAACACTAACTACTGCCTGAATCATCCGCCAACAACACTAACTACTGCCTGAATCATCCGCCAACGACGGTGACTTGACTCAGTCAATCATTCAGTGGCGTCACAACTTGCAGCCCCCCCCCCCCCCGCCCCTCCTCCCACGTCCTCTGAAGTATTTCCCGACGATTCGATTACTTTACAAACCACCAGACAGAAGACTGATGGCACTGAAGTGCTCGTTTGATCTCTGTAACGCCTTCCAGGTTAATTTAAGGCGTTCTTGGATGCGTTCAGAGGGACGCTACAGCGTCCTCAGAGTATCCAAAAATCATCGCTGCCAACGATACTTAACCCTCTAAGAAGTTGTTGTTGTTAAAGATTCGCTACCGGAACAAGAAGTTCCAAGTAGCACGGGCTATNTACTCCACGACGACACAGCCCCGCACACCACTCCACGACGACCCAGCCCCGCACACCACTCCACGACGACACAAACCCGCACATTACTCCACGACGACAACCGCCCCGCACACCACTCCACGACGACACAGCCCCGCACATCACTCCACGACGACACAGCCCGCCACACCACTCCACTCCCGACACAGCCCCGCACATTACTCCACGACGACACAGCCCCGCACATACTCCACGACGACACAGCCCCGCACACCACTCCACGACGACACAGCCCGACCGCCACACCACTCCACGACGACACAGCCCCGCACATCACTCCACGACGACAATAACATGAGGATATATTTCACGTAGACATGTCACAATTACCAAACTGGCGCTGCAGGCATCACAAAATGGGATAAAATACACACACAAAAAATAGAAAACCCATCTTGTATTTGTTAAGGAATTAGCGCCCATGAGAAACAAGAGGCTATATATTATAAACATATATATCCTCTTGTAAAGATATAGATATATATTAAAAAATAATATACTATATATTACCAATTCCGTTTATATATAGTTTTTAATATGCTTGATATGATTTATTTCAATTATAGGAAAACGTAGTTGATGTCTCTGGCTCGTTACACACAACTAATGCTCCTAATAGAGGAAGCTTTATTTGTTAATTTTTTTCAACATGCAGGAATAAATTCTAAATACAACAAAAGATAAGCTTGGGGGTTGTCTAGGGATGGGTCTGGCAGCGGTGTTGAGAGTGCCGCCGTACGACAACACCCACTTGGAGAGGGTGGCCAAGAATAACAAGATGTTGAACGCGGTCGCACAGTCAGCCCCGCTCCTGTGCCAGGTAAGTTACGGGCTCGCCATAGCCCGTGCTACTTGCAACTTTTGGTTCCAAGTAGCGAATCTTAAACAACAACAGGTCGCAGAGTGTGCAGAGGTCTGCTATGCTCCACACACAAAGACTCCTGACAACTTACAACATCGTGATCATGTCCCATGTTGTACTCACTTACAAATTCCGTTAATGAGCGTTATATTCTCACCGCAATAATTACGTACATATCAAGCTGTTATTTTGTACCAGGTATGCATACCCACCTACCAGTTTTAGTACCAAGTATACATTATACATTATATTGGCTACAGAAACAAGCATCTTACTGGTGAATTTTACAAAACTTATAACAATAATGATAGCGTATCGGAGGTAATTAAACTTAGTTGGCCCTTCAGACCAGGATTCATCAGGCATTTATGGAACCATTTTCGAAACCTGTACATCTTTTCTCAATTATGACGACTTTGTTATCATTTAATAAACTGATTATGAGCTCTTTAGCGCTAAAAGGTCGTTACAACAATAATGATCTCGTGTTGTAAAGTTTCCAAGTTCGTAAACTGTTTAATAAATGTAAACAAAGCCGATATAATTAAGAAAGATGTACAGGTTTCATAAGCTGTTAAATAAATGTATGGCGATTCATGACTCTGGAAAATGATGAACTCTGAGAAGGTTGGGCTTGCGAGGTGGACGTCCACCTGTTGTACCATACTAACACCCAGCTGAAGTACAGTAAAAATATGTATTTACCTCCCACTTTGTCAGTCTATAGATGTAGCAGTGACCAGGAACGTTGGATATTCCAGTATCCAGTAAAGTTGAGGATTAGGTGTGATTTGTGTACTGGAGGGAAGATGTACATGGGAGTAAGTCAGTGGACATAGGAGTAGTAGTGTAAGGTACCTACTGCATGGTAGGCGGCATGTTTTAGTTTATTAGGTACCAGTGAGGTTTAACTTACCATACCCACTAGTGATGAAGCATCTGGGAATAGCTTCACATGCCCACCACTACTCTTGGAAAACAATTAAGAACAAATATAGTGGTCTAGGGGGTTATGTGGTCAATATTTCATGCAAGAAATTGCTTGTTACGCCTGGAGCTAATTTAATTATCTTTCCATGTGTGTGTGTGTGTTATATTCCATACTGGCACACAGCGAGCGAACTAGAAGGAATTTATCAGAGGCGTTCAACAACTATTGTGCTTCACAGTCGTGCAATTCAGTAAACCTCCACTGGTGGTGTCTGCGAGCAAATTGGTACTTCAGGCAATCAACTGTGCTTTAGGAATCGCATGTTGCCAATCTGGAGGGCGTGGGGGAGCGTAGTTGGGCCGGGATGTGTCTGTCTCCCACGCTCACAGTCCCATCAACACTCAGGTGGGTGTGGTAATTCCATACTCGTCCAAATGTATGTGGGGAGAATTGTATAGCGCAGACGTGTGAGTGGGTCAACTGTGACCCACCACCACCAGCCACCTCTCAGGAATCTGTACACCAGTTGATTGACAGTTGAGAGGCGGGACCACAGAGCCAAAGCTCAACCCCCGCAAGCACAATTATGTGAGTACGACACAACATCTTGCCCCGTGGATCACCAATAACGTCTACACTTGCTTTATCTATTATAGAAGGCAACTAGCTGTGGTGGGTTGACCAGACACACACTAGAAGGTGAAGGGACGACGACGTTTCGGTCCGTCCTGGACCATTCTCAAGTTTATTGAGAAAGGTCCAGGACGGACCGAAACGTCGTCGTCCCTTCACCTTCTAGTGTGTGGTCTGGTCAACATATTTCAGCCACGTTATTGTGACTCATCGTCTACATAGCTGTGGTGGGTATGTGGGCCTGCGGGCCGCTCCAAGCAACAGCCTGGTGGACCAAACTCTCACAAGTCAAGCCTGGCCTCGGGCCGGACTTGGGGGTAGAAGAACTCCCAGAACCCCATCAACCAGGTATCAACCAGGTAGCAGGCATTCGAGAATTTGGGAGACCTTGAGTCCTGCACTATGCGGGAGAATCCAGATTTCTTCCCGTGTGGGTGTAAAGGTCTGAGACATACAACCTTGGTTGTTGATTCTCCTATACCAGTCTTTTCCTAAGGTATCCACAGACACTTCGTGAAATACTGATGTGGGATCACACCAAGGCGTGGTAGAGGTTCATTGTGTCGTCCAGGGGAACGGTAAGTTCTCCAGATAAGGAAATGATTACAACTCATCTATGTAATGAAACAAAAAGTGTGGCAGTGTAGGAGAAGGTGAACAGGTCGAGGAACCTGCCGCAGAGAGCCACACAGACCAGAGTGTCCTCACCGCCTACCAAGCAGCCGCTGCAGCCACCCTCGAAGGTCAGTGTGCCTTGATGGTCTAGTGTCCGCCTTCTTACTCTCGAGGGCCACCTGCAGGTTGCTCATCCTCCCGAGGGCCACGTCGAGGTTGGAGGCCTCGCGGCTGAGTGGATAGCGCTCGGGGGTAGTAGTCCAAAGGGCTCGGGTTCGATTCCCGGCAGAGGCAGACACAAATAGACAGAGTTTCTTCATCCTGATGCCCTTCTTCACCTAGCATAAAATAGGTACCTGGGAGTTAGACAGCTGCTACGGGCTGCTCCTTGAGGATGTGCGTGCGTGTATCAGAAAGACATACAGTATGTAGTAGACATAATAAAGGAAAAATAAATTGGTTAGAGAGGCGGGGTCCAAGAGCTAATAGCTCGGTTCTGGAGACACAAATAGTAAAAACACACACACACACACACACTGGAAGCTGGAAACTGCAAATGAGTCGAAGATATAATAACCCCCGTACCCTGTAGGGGCGTGCACAAACTCACACACAAACACTTAATACGCACTAGAGCCAGGTAGGCGTCACCAGTATAGGGGGGGGGGGGGCAGTCAGGTGAGGACCAGGTGCAAGCTCCGGGTCAGTAACCTTGGCTCCACCTATCTTGACCTTTATCATATTTTAACACTGCTTGTGTGGCGAAGATGTCAGGTGGGATAGTTGTTGAGGGCGTGAAGGTGCAGCTGTGGCCAGTGTGGTGTGGCCAGTGTGGTCAATTATTACATACCTGGCACACGCGAACCGAGATCACAGGTATGGAGCAGGTTTAGTTAGCAATACCTGGCATATGTAAGTGTAGAGCAGAGACAGATATTCCCGAGCTTGTGTGTGGCAGCAGGTGTAGCAAACAGGTGTGTAACTAGCACATGTTTAACGTGGACAGGTGTAGACGACACCAGCGATCTTTGGGAGGTGACATACAGATATTGTGAGTGTTTAACACAGTCCTTACATTGTTCCGTGTGAATTACAACCACAACACAACACACACGGTCCGTATATACTGCCCATAGATTTAGGAAAGACTTGGGTAAATACTGGTTCGCTAACAGGGTTTTTGATTTGTGGAACCAATTACCGCGTAACATAATAGAAGAAGTATGATCCCTTGATTGTTTCAAGCGTAGGGTTAGACATACATATGAATGAGATTTTAGACTGTTGATATGAAATATGACGTTACATAGTCGACGTCGGTTGTNTTCGGGCTCACCCTTGCCCGTGCTACTTGCCCCGCTCCTGTGCCAGATAAGTTCAACTACGGGCTCACCATAGCCCATGCTATTTGCCCCGCTCCTGTGCCAGGTAAGTCCACTACGGGCTCATCATAGCCCGTGCTACTTGCCCCGCTCCTGTGCCAGGTAAGTCTACTATGGGCTCACCATAACCCGTGCTACTTGCCCCGCTCCTGTGCCAGGTAAGTTACGGGCTCACCACAGCCCGTGCTACCTGAAACTTGTTCCGAGTAGCTGAATCTATAACAACAACAAGAGACACAGAGAGGCACAGACACACAAGAACTAACAGACGACGTAAGGTCATTCTTACCCATGTTTACTGACGCTGCCACGCTAAAGACGCGATTATGAGAACTACTATTTTACAGCTCTTTTCGAGACTGTTCGAGACTATTCGAGACTGTTTAGATGAACTAAACAGTCTCGAATGATGGTCTGATAAATGGCTACTTAACTTTCATCTTGATAAATGCAAGGTTATAAGATAGGGATTAGGGCAAGAAGACATCAAATACAGTACAGGATGAAGGGAAGACTACTGCTAACGTCTGAAAAAAAAAAAGAGTATGACTTAGGAGTGAACATAAGCTGATATAACACCAGGGGCAAACTGCAGGATAACGAGGGCAACATGTGCCATACGTCACGTTATCCTTCAGCAACTTTGATAAAGATCCCTTCAGAGAGCTGCATATATCCTTCGTGAGACCTATTATTGAGTATGCAGCCTCGGCATGGAGCCCCTAAACAAAACAAGAAAAAGTCCAAAAATATACAACAAAACTTGTTCCCGAGCTAAAGGGACTGAGCTACAAAGACAAACTGAGGGAGCTGGATGTCACTATACTGAAGGAAAGAAGGAATAAGGCATGATAACGAATAAGACATAATAGCGACGTATAAGATACTCCGCGAGATTGACAGTAGATATAAAAAAAATGATCAAATTAGGAACAGTAGAACGAGAGGATATAACTGGAAATTGGAAATACAAGAGTCAGATGGCAGGAAGAATTGTTGGCCCGAGTTGAAGTGGATGGTACTAGATGAAAGCAATGTCGAAGCCAATTCGACACTTTTAAATGTAAATGTAAGAAAAACGGGTGAGAAGAGCAACTGTATTGAACTACTGATGCTCGAGAGGTGGGGGATTAAGAGCACGTGCTCGACCCTGGCAAGCACAACTAGGTCAACACTCGTACACACTGTTTCCGCTACTCTGGTGAAGTGCAACCCCCCCCCCTTTCCCAGCACCCGCACGCACGCACGCACGCGCGCACACACACACACACACACACACACACACACACACACACACACACACACACACACACACACACACACACACACACACACACACACACACACACACAAACACACACACACACACAACACTGTAGTGGGGGTTGTTGTTATAGATTCAGCTACTCGGAACAAGTTCCAAGTAGCCCGGGCTATGGTGAGCCCGTAACTTACCTGGCACCGGAGCGGGGCAGTAACTCCGTGGAGGTTGGTGGAGCACACTAAATATAGCCCATATGGGATGAAAAGTGTGTGAGGGGCCACTATGGCACTCTTAGTTCCGAGGTCAACAGTTAAATGTGGTCAAACTAGTTTAAGCAGAGGTATTTACTTTTCGCTCAAAATGGGCTCGTTTTCTATAGTATCTTAGTAAAATAGACCTTGTGTACCTTTAAAGTCATTCTTTACGTGGTTTCTATATTTTCCTTAGTAATTATAGCACTATTTAACCATGAATAATGCACGTCAGGGAGTAGCTATACAGACAACTGCATTATATGGTATAACTCTTCCGTTTATCAACAAGATGCTACTACAGCAAGAACAACACCAGAAGACCCAACCTTTCTCAGAGGAGAAACCTTACACTAGGGGCAGACGGAGTCCACACACACAGCAGACGACCAGTAGGAGCCCCGTGACCAAGTAATGATTGATGAAGATTAAGCCACCCAAAAGGTGGCACGGGCATGAATAGCCCGTAACTGGTGGCCCTTTGGAGCCATTACCAGTATCAATAGATATACCGTCTTACTTGTATATGCTTAATATACCTGAAGGTGGGGAGGAGGAGGAGGAGGAGGAGGATGGAAAGCCGAACACCTGCTTATCCAGACTGAGCAGGTGGGGACTGCAATGCAGGACTTTTCTGCAGGTAATAGTGCTGTGGGATCTATAACCCGCCTGGCATTGTACTATCTTGGTGTTTAGTGTCTTGACACACCGCCGGGCCTGCCTCACCTTGGAGTAACCTTTCCCTTACCTGTGAAGCTGCTTTCCCGATGTGGACCAGACCACACACTAGAAGGTGAAGGGACGACGACGTTTCGGTCCGTCCTGGACCACAATCGACTTCAGAATGGTCCAGGACGGACCGAAACGTCGACGTCCCTTCACTTTCTAGTGTGTGGTCTGGTCAACATACTTCAGCCACGTTATTGTGACTCATCGCCTGCATATGGATTTCCCCATGTGGGTACCCACAAACTAATCTTTCCCACAGTAATGCTTTACCAACCGACCTAATTTGTTAGTCAATACACCTCAGTAGGACTAGGGACGTGCTAGAATTTTGGAATACCAACACAATTTTATACCAAGTTTACTAAACAAAAAGCTAATGCAAAATGTGAATATGTACAAAATTCTGGTCTCTCCGGTAGAAGTACAAAAGCAACAGCAAATTCCTGAGCTCCAATACAAATTTCTAGGGCTCCTATAGCCTCCTAAGGCCTGACGAACTGACAAATTGCCACAAAAACACCACTTCTGATGGATGTATTATACAACCATTCTGAACCATCCTAGGAATACATTCAGCCCTTTCTTGAACAAGGCCAAAGTTCATTCCCAGTCCGTCCTCCAAACAAAAAACCCAAAAGTGATTCCATCCACCCGCCAAACCCCCTGTTTATGAACGAACAACGGTTTACACACGACTCACAACTGATGACGTTCGAACACTTCCGGAACAAGTGCTTCACTGACGAATTTTGTTCGAACCACAACGCTGTAAATGCTTCACCCAAGTACTACAAATACAAATAATCGCCACAGAAACTAAACACCTTACCTATGCCAATATATGCACAATATGCTAATATATTATAATATGAATTTATATTTGAGAAAATTCCTGTTTTGAATGAAGAGCATGTTAAAGTTTATGAATGCGTTTTTGGGATTGAGCGCTGGATGGAATGAACTTGGTCTGAGGACGGGTATTACATTAACTCTTGGCTTTAAGCAACCATCAGTCAACTTGTGGCTCACAACTCCCGACGACCCTCCAGCCCTGTCACAGTGACCTGCCTGGGTGGTCGAGTGCCTGAACACTTCACTCTTCCCTCCAAGTGTAGCAGTCGTACTGAACACCCTATCTGCACTTAAGGTCCGTGCGGACCACTTAGTCTTCACTGTGGTTACTCACCTGTACCCTTTCATCCTGAATGGCGACGACCTGACCACGGATATGACAAGGCTACTGACAAGGCTATGACAAGGCTTCAGCTACTCGACCATCTCCCTTCGTCTGGTTGGCAAGAGTAGGCGGCTAATCCCGGATCAGTTCGTATTTTCCCAACTTCTCCTGCAGGCAATGGCAGCAAACACCCGGGCAACTTCCCAGGAAGTTTCGTGCTGTCGCCGCCGTCCCTTTCACTGGCATTATACAACGTCTAACACAAAGATTCCTGGGATCAGCCGGGGCACTCTCCTCCGTCTGTGACTGATGAAGATTAAGCCATGCAAGATGTTGTTATGGATTCAGCTACTCGGAACAAGTTCCAAGTAGTACGGGCTATGGTGAGCCCCGTAATCGGCCACGCAAGAGGTGGCACGGGCATGAATAACCCGTAAGTCAGTGTGTGATGTCAAGGTCAAGTATACATGGTAAGGAAGACTGGCCTGCACCACCTCACCTCCCTAGCGAGTCAGGTAACCGTAGTTCGTTTCCTTATTGGTCCAGCCTTGATTGCATTCGCCCAACGAGCGTGTGAGTACCGACAGGGAAATCCGGTGTTGTTGGCTCATTCACCAGCCCGTCCTCATCAACAGAGGCCAAATGCTCGTTAATCCAACCGCCAAACAACGTGTTTATGAATGAAAACGGTTTTACACACGACTCACAACTGATGATGTTTGATCATTTCTCGAACAGTGCTTCGCTGACGCCCTCTCTTCGCACCACAACGCTTTAAATACTTGTACAGACGAGGAGTCACAATAACGTGGCTGAAATATGTTGACCAGATCACACGCAAGAAAATGAAGGGACGACGACGTTTCGGTCCGTCCTGGACCATTCTCAAGTCGATTGTGAGAACGGTCCGCGCAATCGATTTGGTCTCACAATCGACTTGAGAATGGTCCAGGACGGACCGAAACGTCGTCGTCCCTTCATTTTCTAGTGTGTGGTCTGGTCAACTTTAAATACTTCACCAACCTACTTTAAATACAAATGATGGCCAACAGACCCTAAACACTCAGCCTAAGCTAACCTACTCCTAACTTTACGCATAAATTTAACATATAATAATATTAACTTCTATATGAGAACAAACCATTTGACATGAATTTTAATACTCAGTATGTTAAAGTTGATGAATGCGTCTGAGAAGGGGGAGGGTCGAGAGGACGGCCGCCACTCTAACGAGCCTAGCCTGGAGACGGATTGCATTCAAAGCGTTCACCTGTTGCCCCTTAAGCCAGAACACGGAGTTCCCTGCTCCAGTTGCGCCAGATGCTGTACAACGAAGAAAGGAGTTTTTGTGACTTGTGCAGGAGGCGTTATGTGGGAGTATGAGTGACCAAGGGGTGATGTATGGGAGACAGGGGGCACCCGTGACCACCAGTAATAACACTCTCACTACACCAGTACATAGATGTCGTGTCAAGATGATTGACGTGGTAAATGAAGATGATTTACCGGTTGCAATTCTTATACCATGTCGTAGCTCAGTCGACTAAGGCAGCATCTGGGATCCTCTCGGTCGTAGGTTCGAACCCTCGTCACGGCCCTTGTGGATTTGTTCATTAGATGTCGTGTAATTCAAGCATTCACCTTTTACCGTAAGTCAATAATTCGCCGCACTATTAGAACAATACAGATAGAGCCCATGGACGTTAAAGCCGCGTGGAGTTCCCATCTCACACGCTCCCACTCTTCAGTAGAGAGATATCGACCAGATAAGAGAAAATATTATATTTTACTGTGTCTCCACGGGCTCACCATAGCCCGTGCTACTTGAAACTTTGTTCCAGATAGCGAATCTTTAACAACACTAACATTTACTGTGTCTCCAGATAATTCAGGCGAATTAAAAAGCTTGTCGCTGTTTCACGGACGCTGTGGAATTTGTTCTTCTAATGAACTAACTTATTTATCCACTGTTACCATCACACACAAATAACAGTTATAGGAAAATATATAAAGCTAACTACTTAAAAGATGATTTGCCTTTCTTACCTTAAGATTGAGCCAGAAAACGCCAAAAATGAGCCTTTAATCCAGAAACCTCTTAAACTAAATCAACGTTTACCGCTAGAGTAGAAAGACTTATCATTGGTGTTGCTAAAGTGACCAAGGTCAGATCATTGTTTCCCTCCGAGTGTGGGCGGAGTGCGCTGTTGTTGTTTAAGATTCAGCTACTGGGAACAAAACGTTGCAAGTAGCATGGGCTATGGTGAGCCCGTAGTGGACTTACCTGGCACAGGAGCGGGGCAAGTAGCACGGGCTATGGTGAGCCCGTAGTGGACTTACCTGGCACAGGAGCGGGGCAAGTAGCACGGGCTATGGTGAGCCCGTAGTGGACTTACCTGGCACAGGAGCGGGGCAAGTAGCACGGGCTATGGTGAGCCCGTAGTGGACTTACCTGGCACAGGAGCGGGGCAAGTAGCACGGGCTATGGTGAGCCCGTAGTGGACTTACCTGGCACAGGAGCGGGGCAAGTAGCACGGGCTATGGTGAGCCCGTAGTGGACTTACCTGGCACAGGAGCGGGGCAAGTAGCACGGGCTATGGTGAGCCCGTAGTGGACTTACCTGGCACAGGAGCGGGGCAAGTAGCACGGGCTATGGTGAGCCCGTAGTGGACTTACCTGGCACAGGAGCGGGGCTGTAACTTCCAGTGGGCGCCTAGACACCTTCAATTATAGGGAAGACTCAAGAGGGATTGGAGGAGGGATGGGAGGGACGTGAGGCAGGGGGATGGAGTGGATGTAGATGAGGAGGGTGGAGAGGGGGGGGGACGGAGACGCACCAATGTAAACCATTTACTAAGGTCTACATTTTCCAGCCTCAGCGGAGTGGGGAATGTATACACATTAGTTCATTCCTCTGGAACCTATCCCCATACACATTCCAAGCTGCGGCTCTCTCCTACCCTTCTTCCTCTCCCATCTTCGCTCCCTACCACACTCTTTCCCTCTTTTACCCCTACATTCCACTCTCCGTGCCATGTTTCTCCTTCCCCTTCTTCTTCCCTCCTCCTCCTCCTCTCCTTCCCTTCGTCTCCTTCCTAAGTGAAGATTCGTCCGACAAATCGTTATTGCGCCAGACTATAGGAGCAGTTTACATGCGGCTTACAGGTATTCGCAAGGGACTTACGAGCAGTTTACAAGCGGTTACAGGCAGTTTCCAGGCCCGGCAGGTTGGTTATAATGGTGGCAGGACCAACTAGTCATAGACTACAGCGGTGAACACAGGTGTGGGCGGTGGCTGCTGTGTTGGCTGTGCACCACTGAGCACAGTTGTGCTGTCTCGCTCGAGCCGGCAACACATATATCCTCTTTACATAGTACTTTGTGTAGCTATCTGCACCATAGTACATATATTGACGGAATGGACAGTGAGAGCGTAGAGAGCGTTTGGTACTATTCACTTTATAGCATCCGGAAAAAATAAAGCTAAAAGCTAAATTTAAATATTCCTTGGGGACTTAAATATATATATATATATATATATATATATATATATATATATATATATATATATATATATATATATATATATATAAACTAGAAGTGCAATAAAGCAGTCCAAGTTGGTAATAAGACTCGGGAATGTTGTTTGTTATTTTAGAATTAGCTACTCAGAAAGAAGTGTCCATGTAGCACGGGCTATGGTGAGCCCGTAAGACTCGGGAATCAGTACACACGATCAGTAGTGTTCTGGTGACAGGTGGAGCTCAACTGCACATTGGCTGCCTAGTAGTTTACTGTGCATGGTCATCTAAGATGGTCAGTGGGTGTGGTTAAGCATTAGATTAAACAGGTCCTTCCTGCAGGTCGGCGTTCAATCCCCGACCGTCCAAGTGGTTGGGCACCATTCCTTTCCCCCGTCCCATCCTTATCCTTATCCTGACCCCTTCCCAGTGCTATATAGTCGTAATAACTTGGCGCTTTCCCCTGAATAGTTCCCCTCAAAAGTGGATT
>WNGS01169498.1:11119518-11143880 GCA_020271785.1 Procambarus virginalis
TTATGTCCATAACAAGTGAATATAAAGGAAATTTAAGACAAAGACTTCTCGAACCCCCCCCCCCCATTTCTAGACCTGCCTGGGCCGCCCATGCAAATCAGTAAATATGGGTAACTGGCTGGCACTCAATACGTAAGACGCCTTGTCTTCTGCTGGCACTCTAGCTGAAGGCGCTCCGTTACCTGCTGGCACTCCAAATAAGACACTGCTCTTAGTTTCTGCTTATAGTTTTACCTGTAGTTAGTGTGAACTAAGAAGGCTTGCTCCCTCAGGTCAGTGATGGTAATGTGTAGATGCAGATTGGCGGCGAGGTCCAGCGGTGCCCGGGTGCCGTCTGAGTGACTCGGGGATGCTCACCCCAGGCCAAGCACGCAAGATTATACATAAGTTTATTTTAACTTGATAGAGAGCGAGTCAGCCGTAACGTGGGTCAACTGTCCTAGTAGTTGTGTGACTAGGTCAACTGTTTCTTAGAGTTGTGACTGGTCAGCTTTCCTAGGTAGAAGTTTAACATACGGTCCATCTGCTCTTAGAAGAAGATTTGTGACTGGGGTTAAACATACCAGGAGGATCGTGCGTGGTCACTGGAGAGCTTTGTCATGTCCCACCCACTTTGATGAACCATGCACGCACTGCAACATCTCATTATTGCAAAGGGACATTTTCATTTCCACACGTACTAAAAGCGTACTAATGAACACACGCAATTTTCGTGAACACTCAGCATTTTAGCTCACTGCACATGTGCCACAAGAGAACCGGAATAAGGATTTGAGGAGGGGACGGGGGTGGAAGGAATGATGCCCACCCCTCTTGGACAGTCGGGGATTAACGCCGACCTGTATGAAGCCAGACGGTCGCTCTAACCTCTCACCTCACACAGAGGAGAGGACCAGGACCCTCATCTCAGGGAAGAGAGAATGTTAGGTCGCCAAACACCACTAACAAAGTTTCCGCTTGGCTGATCACCAGGCGACCTAAAGAAAAGTGAAAAAAGGCTCAAAAGGAACCTAATTGGTTCACCAATATGAAAAGAAACAATTAAACAACAAAACTGACGCTGCTGTCTTTGTTGCTTTTGTCAACACAGCCATATATTCGACTTTGAAAAACAGTGGACACTTTAGGCTTGTCCTATGTCTGGCCATGACCCAATCTGTCCCGGGCAGATAATTGGGCAGAGGGGGAGTGAAAGCCTCACGCAGCCTACTCCATAACAACAAACTTCAAAAATATTGTCTTTGCAAAAAAAATCATATGTGTATAAAATATATATATATATATATATATATATAATAGATATATATATATATATATATATTATATATATATATATATCCCTACTTAGTGATGTAGATTATTCATGACATACATACATACACTGCTCCACTCAGGCATACAAATACATAGTAGACATGCATTAACAAATGTATGGTGTTTTTATGTGTTGATGTAAGGCGACAGAGGTGGAGGATTATGTGGACATTCACCCACCCTTTAAAACGTGTTAAGACGGTGGAGCCGCACCGCTGCCATGTAAAATTTTATTTAATGCTTAGTGGAAGTATTAGAGGATAATAATCTGGGTATTAATCTGCACCGCCATGTGACAACACTGGCATGCCCTACCGTATCTCCACCCATCTCCAACCCTCATTGGCTGCCACACTTTACAACTTCTAGCCTCTGATTGGCTCTTCTCCGCCAACCCGCGTCCTGCTTGTAATAGTACGATTGCTATTTAGAGCGTATATCTCTACCTAAAGCCACAAACTGTCATACTAGAAAATGGCAGCGGCTCGCGAGATTTGCATAATGTCCCGTTTCCTGTTGTGGGTCCACTGGTAGGTTAGAATAGGACACTTTAGTACACAACATTTTCTTGACGTTGGGAAGGCCTGTGTGAACGGGGTCTCTTCCGCACACTAACAACACTACAGCCGACTGCTTAAAAAACTCTAAGAGATCAGTGCCTAGGAATTCCAACAACTTAGTCCGGAACGGTAAAATAGCGAAGGTCCTCAATTCCGCTTCATCCAGGTTGGGCGTTCAAATACCCCGAGCCTCCAATGGTTGTTCCCATTTCCTAGCCCCCTCCCCCCCGTCCCATCCCACATCCTTATCCTGACCCCACCAAAATGCTATAAAGTCGTAATAGACTAGAGCCATTAATCCCACTGATAATAATCACCCCAGGAATTCGTCCACCCATATTATCACGCAGATTGATACAGATACAGTTATGGTGTAGACAACTGTAAGCCACCACTCTCCATAAGGACGACTCGCCGACGCAAGAACTTGATCACTTTCATCTTTATTACATGAAGGTATCGGAGACGTCTAGAGCCCCAGGGTTTGTATACGGCTCTCATTGCAACCCCCTATACTCACAGCCTACGGATACCTCGTTATTAGCTAAGCAGTTAATGATAAAAGTATCTAGAAATTGAATATCACGCCAAACCTGTCTCCTGGAAGCCTATAATATCAACAACAAATGCTCCTTTGTCCAACTCGGTAATAAGTAATATAACTCTGACTTGTAGCTGGGTCAGTCTCTGCTGGACTTGGTATGCCTGTCACAGCTGGTCCTATAGTTTTGGAGAGAGAGAGAAGGAGAGAGAGAGACGGAAGTAGAGAGAGAGAAGGAGAAGAGAGACAGGGTATAGAGAGAGATGAGGGAGTGGGGGGATGGCGGAGTAATGGGTGAACGCCGAGAACGAGGTGAAGGTGGAAGAGAGGGGAATGGGAGAGCAAAGAGAGAGACGAGAGGGGTTCGAGAGCGAGAGCAGAGAGTAGGAGAGTAGGAAGACATTGAAGAGAGTAGAGACGAGGAGAGAGAGAGATAGGAGGAGAGGAGAGAGGAGAGAGAGAGAGGAACATAGACGAGGAGTAAGAAGCATTTGTATCTCTTAACCTTTAATATGTGTTACCCCGTAGGCGAGCACGGTATTACAGAATGTGACAGTGTGACTATTGTTTCAGTCGCGTCGTGTCGACTTTGTGTCAGGACATGTGTGTCAGACTGGTGTACAGGACTGTGTGCAGGTGTCATAAGGACAGTGTGTCTGTCAGACGACTGCCGTACACCTGTGAACCATAATTCATCTGGACCCATGTAATGACATAATATGTATATTGTATCTTGATGTTTTTCGACAGCATATTTTTGTTTGACATTTTTTTTCTAGGAAATGCAATTTGCATACGCTTTGCAGTATTTGAGTAATTTCAAAGTTGACAATAAATTTTTCCTGAAATCTATTAGTAGATGCTTTATTCTGTGATACAAAAAAGATTAGTTTTCAGACGTCAGAATCAAAGAGGAGAATTGTTAAAATGCTTGACAAGTAGATTGTTTTTAAATAAAACTTTCACCCAGGACACTTGCCAGTCAGAAGAGTTACATCACCTCTTACCTCTACTGCATCCGCCACAAAATCACAATATAACCATAATTTAGAGCATTTATCATATATTTATCTAAAAACGTATTTCAATTGCACCATATATTTACCTGACCAGGACAGGATTCAATAAGTGCATTTACGCATCCATTTACGAAACCCGTACTAGAGGAGTACGACGGGATCACCATAGGCCGTGCTACTTGCAAACTTTGTGTTCCCAGCAGCTGTATCTAAAACACCAACAATTTGTACACTTTTCTCAATATTTGGCGGCTTTGCTTCCATTTATGAAACAGTTTACCAGCATCGGGAGCCGGTCGGCCGAGGGACAGCACGCTGGACTTGTGATCCTGTGGTCCTGGGTCGATCCCAGGCGCCGGCGAGAACACATGGGCAGAGTTTCTTCTTCCACCCTATGCCCCTGTTACCTTGAAGTAAAACAGGTACCTGGGGTGTTAGTCAACTGTCACGGGCTGCTTCCTGGGGGTGGAGGCCTGGTCGAGGACCGGGCCGCGCGTGGAGGGGACACTACAAAAAAAAGCCCCGAAATCATCTCAAGATAACTCAAGATAATCTCAAGATAACCATCGAAACCTCCCATTCAAATGTTGTAATTGTCATAAACAGCCTCCTGGAGCTTCCCAGCTCCTAAACTGCTTAATTGATGTAAACAAAGGCACCCAAGTTTGAGAAAAGATGTAGAGGTTCCTAAGTACTTGAGTACTCCTAGTTAAATCTTACGTTTCTTCTGGCACCATACATATTCACTAAAACATCATTATCACACACACTACACCATTTTCCAGGTCAGCTCTGTCAGTCACCCTCGACATGTATATTTTATAAGAACATGTGATAGCATACATATAGATTTTTACATGCTCTGTATATAGCACAAAAAACGAGAATACTCAGAGAGAGGCAGCGAATTATAAATGTATATATACACATACATACACAAGAACGCGCGCGTACACACACACACACATACACACACACACACACACACACACACACACACACACACACACACACACACACACACACACACACAGTCTTTCTTCATAGCCCAATGACTGTTCCTGAGCTGAGAGAACAAGTGGACATGATAACGACATATGAGATACTGAGGGGGAACTGACGAAAATGGACAATGCAGAAATGTTCAAAGTTAGCTTGACCCTTCAAGCACATCTAGGTGAACGCACATCCACACATCTCACTTCACATATAAAACTAATAAACAAAACCGAATGATTTTTTCCCAGGACGTAATATCTCAAGAGAAACTTCGTATGATGTAGTTAGAGAAGTTAGCCTTGTTTAGTCTGGAGAAAGAAAAACCTAACGCCAGGCTGGCCAAGAATTTCACTACGAGGTGTTATTATTGGGCACGCCAGGTGAGGATACGCCAGGTGAGGGTACGCCTGGTGAGGGTACGCCAGGTGAGGGTACGCCAGGCGAGGGTACGCCTGGTGAGGGTACGCCAGGTGAGGGTACGCCTGGTGAGGGTACGCCAGGTGAGGGTACGCCAGGCGAGGGTACGCCTGGTGAGGGTACGCCAGGTGAGGGTACGCCTGGTGAGGGTACGCCTCAGGATTGTCTTTTGGTTTGGTCTATAATACGCTGGTTTCCAAGTCAGTGTATTTCTTAAGGGGGTGAGATGGAATTTAGTCACTGATGTGGTCAACATAAAAACTGCCTTTGGAAACCTGAATAAGGACTCATGAACATGTATACCACGTATGTCAGACCAGTCTTGGAATATGCGGCGCCTGTGTGGATTCATTATCTTGTCAAACTCAAAATAAAGCTGGATCAGGGGCAGAGGTATGCCTCCAGACTTGTCCCAGAAATGAGAGGAATGAGTAACAATCAAAGTCTAATAAAACTAAGCCTCACATTACTGAACGACAGGAGGACTCTGGGAAACATGATTACCACATACAAAATTCTCGGTGAAATTGATGAGACAGACAATGGTATATTATAATAGATGGGACATATTAATTGGGAAGGGTGGTACAAGCACTTTGAAACACCTAAGATGTGAGGTGGTGGAGAGCAGACTGCATACAAAGTTTCAAATGTAGATGTGATAGAGCCCAATAGGTTTGGAAACCTATTCAAAAGTTGATTAAAGATAGAGAAGCGGAGCCGAAGCTCAACCCCAGGTGAGCAAACTAGGTGATTAAACCAACACAAAATTAATCAAAGGAATAAAACGCTGCACAAGATGTAAATGAACAGACACAAACAGAAGTACAGCAAGCACACTGCCAGGAAGAAAACAAAGACCAAACACACACACACACACACACACACACACACACACACACACACACACACACACACACACACACACACACACACACACACACATGGTGCACCTCAGATAGTCTGGTGTGTGTCTGGAGGTGACAGCGCACACCCTTGCTGGCACCAGGCCGCTTCGGCTCTTCGTCCTTCTGCTTGGAGGACAAGCAGACGGAAGCTTCTTGTCCTTCCTTATGAGGACAAGAAGCTGGAATATGAGGACAAGAGGCGATGACGTGAGGAAGGACTGAAGACAGCAGCAGGGAGCCCGAGCTAGGGTGGACGCTGGGACACCATTGCACATGCAGTTCGGCCATCAGGGAAAGGTCCAGAGGGGGCGTGATGTATCAACAATGACATGTAACTCTGAAGGAACATCCCACTCACCGTGGCGCTCTTGTTAATTCCCTCACCTCTCACTCACTACCCCATCCCTCACCACCTATCCGCTCACCTCTCCCTCCACATCAACACGAGTGAAAACACCATACATTACCTTCAACACGCGGATATTAACGGTAAAACAGTGTGATGTTAAAAGGATTTGTTAAATAAAGTGTGGGAGTGAGGCGGGTGGACCATCATTGCACAGGCAGTGATTCAGCTTGAAACTGAACTGGGAGTAAAGCAGGTCCAAAACTCCAGAAATGTTAAGCCTTTAATTTTTTTCGTAGTAGGGAGCTCCGTGACACTCCGCTCTCTCTCACGTCTCATGGGAGAGAAATCTCTCTCTCTCACACTCTCTCTCTCACTCTCACTCTCTCTCAAAGGCTTGAAATCACTAGAAAAAAAATGATCATTTGTTTAGATCTGATACTTGAATATACGGCACAGTTATTCCAGGATCAGGATGGGGCGCACTATATAACCTTTCATATAGTCTAGGGCATCTATGACGAAGTATCTAATTATGTTAATACAAAAATAAACGGTACGACAACGTTAATAGTTTCTTAGGCAGCGGGTGATGGGTCCGGCAGCTCGTCTGGCAGCGGGTGATGGGTCCGGCAGCTCGTCTGGCAGCGGGTGATGGGTCCTGCAGCACGTCTGGCAGCGGGTGATGGGTCCGGCAGCACGTCTGGCAGCGGGTGATGGGTCCGGCAGCTTGTCTGGCAGCGGGTGATGGGTCCGGCAGCACGTCCGGCAGCGGGTGATGGGTCCGGCAGCTCGTTTGGCAGCGGGTGATGGGTCCGGCAGCACGTCTGGCAGCGGGTGATGGGTCCGGCAGCTCGTCTGGCAGCGGGTGATGGGTCCGGCAGCTCGGTTGGCAGCGGGTGATGGGTCCGGCAGCTCGTCTGGCAGCGGGTGATGGGTCCGGCAGCACGTCTGGCAGCGGGTGATGGGTCCGGCAGCTCGTCTGGCAGCGGGTGATGGGTCCGGCAGCACGTCTGGCAGCGGGTGATGGGTCCGGCAGCACGTCTGGCAGCGGGTGATGGGTCCGGCAGCACGTCTGGCAGCGGGTGATGGGTCCGGCAGCACGTCTGGCAGCGGGTGATGGGTCCGGCAGCTCGTCTGGCAGCGGGTGATGGGTCCGGCAGCACGTCTGGCAGCGGGTGATGGGTCCGGCAGCTCGTCTGGCAGCGGGTGATGGGTCCGGCAGCACGTCTGGCAGCGGGTGATGGGTCCAACAGCACGTCTGGCAGCGGGTGATGGGTCCGGCAGCACGTCTGGCAGCGGGTGATGGGTCCGGCAGCTCGTCTGGCAGCGGGTGATGGGTCCGGCAGCACGTCTGGCAGCGGGTGATGGGTCCGGCAGCACGTCTGGCAGCGGGTGATGGGTCCGGCAGCACGTCTGGCAGCGGGTGATGGGTTCAACAGCTCGTCTGGCAGCGCTGGCCAGCGTACACAAACAAGCTGGTTACTCCAACAGCAACCTAAAGGAGACGCAAAACTGCGATAACAGCCCCATAAAATGATAGCGTGCAACTGGCACTTGAAAGGCTCTATAGTGCCAAGAGAGGCACCACTTACTGACGCCAAGTTTATTAACTGCCTACCGTGTTAATTAAAAGAGAAATCATAAACATAACTGTTTTAAGAGTTAAGATAAGAAGATAGACATCAAGAGTACTCATGTAATCAGGCCGCTGATAAGGGGCGGCGGGATTAAACAACCAGTGAACAACTTCACGCTTGTGCCAAAGATAATTAATACAAAAAACAAGGATTATGTCAAACGAGGAAGAATACAGAATAAATAACAATAATTGGAATACAGAGGGAAAGGGAGGAGAAGGGAAGGGAATTATTAGGGGAAAAGCACCAAGCCATTACGATTATATAGCACTGGGAAGGGGTCAGCATAAGGATTTGGGACGGGACATGGGGAAGGAATGATGCCCAACCACTTGGACGGTCGGGGATTGAACGCCGACCTGCATGAAGCGTGAGTAACACTATCTAAGTAACACAACACACGTGCTAGCGGTGATCGGACTCATCCATTACCACCAAGTGGAGCTTCCCCCGGAAGTGGCCACTAGAACACGGCCCAAAACCGCACCAAAAGTCTGGAGATGGCCAGCAGGTGTAGCAGTCAGTAAGTCAACATGGAGCCCCGCGACCCGGCGGCGCCTCTCTACAACGGTTCTTACATTACTGATCCTGACCTGCTCCCGCGCCTTTCCCGTGTCTCGTAATCGCGTCGGCTCTGCTCTTTCCCTTGGGCTGTCTTGGGCTCCCCTGGGTTCTTGCCCTGGCTCTCCTGTCTCCCTTGAGTTCTGCGGCTTCCTTTACGCTCTCCTGCGTTGTTCAGATCCTTTTGCGTCCCTCCAATAGCCTTTCAACGTCCCCTCTTCCGTTCCTTCTGCGTCCGTCGTTCATCTTCAAAGTTCTTCCTCCGATTATGCATCGTTAAAGTGTCCCTTCAGCGACCCTCATATGTCCTTTTATAGTGACAGCTGTGTCCTACTTTTTGGTGGGTTGAGGGGGTTAAGTGGGCAAGAGTGGAAGACGTCTGGGTGGGCAAGTGGAGGTGTGACAGCTGGGGTGGAGAGATCATAAAGATGCAGCATTAGATACCTGGACAGGGCGCTCTTTGTGGATGCCCCCGCCGACCTGCCACGCCCACCTGGGTAGAAGCAGCTCCAGGGGAAGATTATAGTTTCCCCCTCACAGACCTTCACTCACACACCCACTTCCTTCATATATGATTTGAGATATTGGCTATACTTTATCAGCTCCTTAAGGTCATTACCCCAAGGGGGATGTTGCTTTTACCTCTGCTGCTCGACCGGCCTTCCTCTTCATCTTGCACACTCACTGTTGATATTGCATCTCTTTTAATGCATTACACACACACTCAAGCTTCCTTCTCCAGCATATTGGCGGTATTTTATCATTTTGTTTGGTTAAATATCCCCCCCCCCCCCGCCAGCATCCTCACTTCTCCCAGGGATTCATAACTCCTATTTTAGTTATTTCACTCATAACTTCTAACATAAAGATCTCCTCATTGGTGAACACTCCAAGCATTAACTCTGAATAATGAGAGGCGCACGTGAATGTAAAAAAATAAGATTACTTATACTATATATATATATATATATATATATATATATATATATATATATATATATATATATATAATATATATATATATATATTCACACAGTATACTGGTGCTGAACTATATTCCAAAATGTATTTTTTTCAAGCGACACTAAAGGCAAAACAAGAAAGGTCGGGAAATGTTTCAGAATTTGGATCCATTCAGCCACTGGAAAAACAATTCAATTCACTTGAATTTGGATATGTTTAAATTTGGTGGACTCCCTCTGTTGTGAGGGTGAGAGGCCGTGGACTCCCTCTGTTGTGAGGGTGAGAGGCCGTGGACTCCCTCTGTTGTGATGGTGAGAGGCCGTGGACTCCCTCTGTTGTGAGGGTGAGAGGCCGTGGACTCCCTCTGTTGTGAGGGTGAGAGGCCGTGGACTCCCTCTGTTGTGAGGGTGAGAGGCCGTGGACTCCCTCTGTTGTGAGGGTGAGAGGCCGTGGACTCCCTCTGTTGTGATGGTGAGAGGCCGTGGACTCCCTCTGTTGTGAGGGTGAGAGGCCGTGGACTCCCTCTGTTGTGAGGGTGAGAGGCCGTGGACTCCCTCTGTTGTGATGGTGAGAGGCCGTGGACTCTCTCTGTTGTGAGGGTGAGAGGCCGTGGACTCCCTCTGTTGTGAAGATGAGAGGCCGTGGACTCCCTCTGTTGTGAGGGTGAGAGGCCGTGGACTCCCTCTGTTGTGATGGTGAGAGGCCGTGGACTCCCTCTGTTGTGAGGGTGAGAGGCCGTGGACTCCCTCTGTTGTGATGGTGAGAGGCCGTGGACTCCCTCTGTTGTGATGGTGAGAGGCCGTGGACTCCCTCTGTTGTGAGGGTGAGAGGCCGTGGACTCCCTCTGTTGTGATGGTGAGAGGCCGTGGACTCCCTCTGTTGTGAGGGTGAGAGGCCGTGGACTCCCTCTGTTGTGATGGTGAGAGGCCGTGGACTCCCTCTGTTGTGAGGGTGAGAGGCCGTGGACTCCCTCTGTTGTGATGGTGAGAGGCCGTGGACTCCCTCTGTTGTGAGGGTGAGAGGCCGTGGACTCCCTCTGTTGTGATGGTGAGAGGCCGTGGACTCCCTCTGTTGTGAAGATGAGAGGCCGTGGACTCCCTCTGTTGTGAGAGTAGTAGTGAGCCTTGGAGAGCCGTGGTTGTGAAGCAGCCTATTAATACAACGCTTAACTAAAGCTAGTGTCTATATATATATATATATATATATATATATATATATATATATATATATATATATATATATATATATATATATTACATATATATATATATATATATATATATATATATATATATATATATATATCGTATCTAATAGCTAGAACCGCACTACTAGATAAGATATCATGAACTACTGTCTTGGTTAGGCTAGCTTAGGTAGGTTAGGTTAGGTTAGATTAGGTTAGGTTAGATTAGGTTAGGTTAGATTCGGTTAGCTTAGGTAGGTTAAGTTAGTTTAGGTAGGTTAGGTAAGGTTAGGTAGGTTAGGTAAGTTATGTTAGTCAATTTTTTAAGCTAGTTTTAACTCTAATTCAAAAAATAAAATCATATATTATGCAATAGAAAGCCATATCATTTCATACAAAAATATAATATTTAAGAAAAATTCTGGTTGTTAGGCAACTTATCCTATTAGGTACGCCATATTAATTCATTCATTGTGTTGGGGACAGGAAGCCAGAGTGTATACATACACGTTTGGCTTTTATCGAGGTCCCCCCCCCCCTTTCTCCAAGGCCGAATTACAGACCTCGCCCAGGACGTAACCCCCATAACAAGATGACTAACTCTTCAGTATCTACTCACTGCTAGGTGAACAGAGGTATTAGGTGAAAAAAAATGTGGCCAACCATTTCTGGCCCCAACCATATATATATACGAAAGCAAGCTTCAATAGTTTCCAAGCCATAAATCACTTATTACATGATACGACCAGGATTCGAACCTGCATTACCAGGGTTCACCCCCCTGTCGTCCACTGCACCAATCGCTCGTTCCAAGTCATTACAGACTGGATAAAGGCGGTTGTTCACGTCCATTGCAAATTCCATACTATCTTGAGGTTATCTTGAGATGATTTCGGGGCTTTAGTGTCCCCGCGGCCCGGTCCTCGACCAGGCCTCCACCCCCAGGAAGCAGCCCGTGACAGCTGACTAACACCCAGGTACCTATTTACTGCTAGGTAACAGGGGCATAGGGTGAAAGAAACTCTGCCCATTGTTTCTCGCCGGCGCCTGGGATCGAACCCAGGACCACAGGATCACAAGTCCAGCGTGCTGTCCGCTTGGCCGACCGGCTCCCTACTATAATATTCATTTCTGAAAGCCTAATTCAAGTGAACAACTCAACTGAAAAATGTCAATTACAATAAACACAATAAAAGGCTCATAATATTTCCTTCATTAAACATTAAATACTGATCCCCCGTCCCGCCGTCCCCCCTCTGACGGGGCCACGGGGGAGGACCTCCCATGGTGAAAGTTCCAGCTGTGGGTCGTACAGTTCGAATGGGTATGGGGTTCGTACCCAGTGCCCATTCCTTTCCCATGGGTATGGGGCGCGTAATAATTGAACTAAACTAACTGGACGTAATAGGAAAATAATTGTTGTTCATAATTATACGTGTTGTCCCTCTGTTGTCTCACTAGCCTATTCCTTCGTCCCACTGAGAACCTCTTCTAACATGGCGTCCCACTAACATAGCCACCTCCACATGATCGCCACACTGAGAGCTAGCCACCTCCACATGGTCGACCCACTGAGAGCTAGCCACCTCCACATGGTCGACCCACTGAGAGCTAGCCACCTCCACATGGTCGACCCACTGAGAGCCACCTGTACTGCCCACTGTGGCAAGTGGGGGCTGTAATTCAGGCGAGACGCTTGCAGCATCGAGTGTCATGGAGTGGTTGTGTCCCTCCATGACGGCTGTGTCTCGTCAATATTGGCCGTGTTCCCCTCGTTATTGCCCTCTTGTAATGTTTTATTGTCCTCGTTCCTCGTCTCACCTTTATTGCTCTTTTAAACCATCTCTTCCCTTTACGGATATGTTATCGTTTTAACGTTAATGTTTTTTTTTGTTGTGTGTCACTGTTTCTGATTAGTTTTGGAATTTCCATTATTCTCAAAACCATTTTATTTAGATGCAGGCGAAGAGTCACAATAACGTGGCTGAAGTATGTTGACCAGACCACACACTAGAAGTTGAAGGGACGACGACGTTTCGTTTTTATTTAGCTTGTGCCTCCCTTCAACTGGATTGAGATCACCTCCCTCACCTCTCACCTCTCAAATGCCAGGCTGCAACCCGTGTCTTATAGGGGGTCTATCTCCCTGTCTGTGATATTATCTCACATAATACGGCCCAATTTTGACGTCAAAATGCCCAAAAGCCAAATACAGAGGTACCATAAATCGCAGTGGCTCAAACTTTCAAGTTTACGATGCGGGTCCCTGAGCCCATTATGTGCCTCTGTAGCCCTTTCACCGCTCACAAGATGGGTATGGGGTGCATAATAAATGAACTAAATTAAAACTAACTATGCGTGGATCGATAGCTTCGGTTAAGTTAGGTTAGGTTAGGTTAGGTTAGGTTAGGTTAGGTTAGGTTAGGTTAGGTTAAGGTCATTAACATAGTGTATCAACAAGAAGATGGCCAGGGTCATCTAACATTTATGTCACCACTTAACGAAACCTGTACATCTTGGCTTAATCATGGCGGCTTTGTTTACAATTATTAAACAATAATTAAAGCTCTACGAGGTTGTTTATAGTAAAATCCTTAGATTGTGAAGTTTTGCAGGTTGTAAACTGTTTAATAATCGTAAACAAAGCCGCCACGCCAGAAGAATGATGTAACTGTTTCGTCAGCGGATGTGTAAATACTTGACGAATCTTGTCCTAGCGTAGCAGGTGAGGAACCTGATATAACCGGATACCATTGGACTCCCGGCCGGCTGGACAGCTAGCCGGCCTGACCCGCCGCAGTAACGCGGTAATCCGTAATTTATGTATACATTAACCCTCATTATGTACCTCGTTATAACACGGTTCTCTCCGTGACTGTGGGAGGGAGGGAGGGAGAGGCGGGTGAGAGATGGAGGAGGAAAGAACATTCTTCCTCTCCCACTTACATGTCCCAACCACTTGAGCTGGACGGTAGAGCGACGGTCTCGCTACATGCAGGTCGGCGTTCAATCCCCGACCATCCAAATGGTTAGGCATCATTCCTTTCCCCCCGTCCCATCCCAAATCCTTATCCTGGCCCCCTCCCAAGTGCTATATAGTCGTATAATGGCCTGGTGCTTTACCCAGATAATTTCCCTTCTCCCTCCCTTAGTGGTCTCCCCATCATGGGTATTCACGGCTTCTGATCCCTATCCTCCCTTAGCATGAGTGTACACAGCAGCACCACCAATACATACACATTTCTTCTGCCTCCGAAGATATTACAGAGTGCTTTAGCGAAACGCATCTTCCAGTAACACGCCTCAGACCCATAACAAGTGTACAATGAACTTTGGAGAGTTAAAATGTAAACTTTTTTCGTAAGTGAAGAAAACTTTAAAAATCTAGAGACGATTCGTGCTAGAATCATTGACATTATCTTTTCGGTCATATTCAATCTCTCTCACACACTCTTGAGTTTCTTTCAACCTAATAAACCTGTTCACCTAGCAGTAAATAGGTAAGTGGGAGTTAGACAACTGCTACGGGCTGCATCCCGGGGATGTGTGTGTGTGTGTGTGTGTGTGTGTGTGTGTGTGTGTGTGTGTGTGTGTGTGTGTGTGTGTGTGTGTGTGTGTGTGTGTGTGTGTGTGTTACAAATATATGTAGTAGACATCATAGGGGAAAAATAGATTGGTTAGTCTAAATAGGAAATTGGGAAAAATAGACACGCGTTCTGTATCCTGTTCTCTCTCCCTCCTTCCCCGCACCCCCCCCCCCCTCTCCCAATCCATCCCTCCCCCCCTCTCTCCTAATCTCCCCCTCTCTCTCAATCAATCACCATTCTCCCAATCACCGTCTTTCACGCTATTTAATGATAGATGAATTCTAATGATAGAATTATTTTATTTAGCGAGCTTGGAAATTAGTGAAATTTGCCATTTCCTGCACAAGGGGAAAACGGGACTCGAACATGACCACCCTATGTACTGCCAGGACCCCAGACCATTTACCCTGCAAAGTTTCGTGAGGCTAGCCCCTAGTGTCTGGCCGCCGAGTTTGAACATTCTTCGTGTACATCAATGGCCTTAAATGTCTGAATTTTATAATCAGGAACATTTTGCAGGCCTCAGGTGTTGTGGTCTTATACAAACCCTACCTGGAATTCAACAAGCGACCATGGAAGGGGTCAGGTCAGGGGTCAGCCCTGACCATGGAAGGGGGTCAGGTCAGGGCTCAGTGCTGACCATGGAAGGGGTCAGGTCAGGGGTCAGTGCTGACCATGGAAGGGGTCAGGTCAGGGGTCAGCCCTGACCATGGAAGGGGTCAGGTCAGGGCTCAGTGCTGACCATGGAAGGGGTCAGGTCAGGGGTCAGTGCTGACCATGGAAGGGGTCAGGTCAGGGGTCAGCCCTGACCATGGAAAGGGTCAGGTCAGAGGTCAGCCCTGACCATGGAAGGGTCCACATTTCCCAAGCAAACAATCAGACATTTCGGGAAATTCTCATCAAGGAAATTGCATGTCACGATTTTCAATTTCACTTAAACTGAAAGAGCACTGAAAATTTAATATTGAGATTGCACCAAATACACTTGTCCTCACTTGCATGTTCTAACAGTTCGAACCTCAGCTCCTGGCCTCCGCCTTCTAGTCCCGTTCACCTTGTGCAATAACTTCTGATCGTCTTGCATCAAATCATTCTCACTTAAAGATATGAGCGGGGTCTGTTTCAACTAATTCATCAAGCACAACCCATCCCACCACTTTGTTATCACTGGAGAAGGGAAGGGAAGGGAATGGAATTATCAGGGGAAAGCCATTTCGACTATATAGCACTGGAAAGGGGTCAGGATAAGGATTTGGGATTGGACAGAGGGAGAAGTGCCTCTTTGCATTCCTGTGGCTCTTCTGGGTGTCTAGTTTCCATCCACGCCTTCCCCCAGTCTCACGTTAAACATCTAAGATTTGTGTAGGCCTCTAGAAATCTTGTATGCTGTGAACATGTTGCTTCAGTCAACCATTTGCAGGGGAAGTTAAGTTTAGGTCTGCCGGTCTTTCATCACAACTCAGCCCCCTAAGCTCAGGGACTAATTTTGTAGCAACTCTCTGGACTTTCCCTAGAGCTTTGTGTGGGGACTGTACACAGTGCCTACACCTGGGCAGGAGTCACACCCACCAACACCCGCAAGGTTAACACATTACCTACGGCCCTAGGTCATGTGTTAAATTTATTTTAGTACATTTAACACTTTTCGTTGATCAAAAACACTCTTTGCTGATCAACCCAACGACGATAAACTTAACCAAATCTGTTTATAGTTAGATCGTGAAGAGCACTTTTCATAAGTTGATAATTTGCTAATTTTCACTAATTTGCACAAGTTGCCTGTCTAGCCATCGTGTAGATAAACAACCTGGTGGCTGATTTACACTCAAAGGGTAAATTAAGATTTACGCAGATTTGTAAAATGACCATCAATTTTACACACCTTACGGATGCTTCGCAACTAATTTCCTTTCCAAGAAAAACACTGATTAATGAGTTTATGAAATATAACACCCAGTGTTTAAGTCATTACTGAAATAATCGTCTTGATATAGGATGACCGGACATAGAAACAGAATTTTATTCAGTCTTTAACAGATAGCAATTTTCTGCCGCAGATGGCTACATACCACAGACAGCCTGTGAAGCTGAACCAGCTGGGAGTCTGAGATGCTGGGAGGTTGAGCTACCCGGAGGCTTAGATGCTCGGAGGCTGAGAGATGCTAGGAGCTCATTTCCTAGCACACGTCCCCTGGACTTACCTGCGGAAGAGAGAGATGTGTTGATTAGTGAGTTTACCTTTATTGGTTTACTTATTACACTACCAAACTGTTTAATACTATAGTTACCACCGGGGTATTATGTAGTTACTTACACACTGCTTCATAACACCGGCATCTTCACCATTACCAAATAGTTCAATAATATTATAATAATTACAACACAGTTATACGTATAAACCTCAGATAATCAACAGGAAACTGAACCAAGCCAGAATAATGCATTATATCGCTACATACTAAATTACTGTCTAATTGAGTATCTTCTTGAGTAATCAAGAAGATACTCAATTAGACAGTAATTTATATAACTTAAATTGCTCTTTGATACACATAAAATATTAAATATACCGTATTAGCAATACCTAAATAAAACGAAATATTATATAAATATGTGAATATGATACAATATATATATATATATATATATATATATATATATATATATATATATATATATATATATATACACACATTATACTAGAGTGTCCAGTCTTGCCCCCTTTTGTTCTATAATACTTCACGAGTGGTTTCAGGATTATAAGAGTGACAGGTCAGGATCCTTTTACTGTTCATTTGATCCTTACACCTGTCCCGGTGGGATAATATATAATGTACATGTCCCACGGTTGTCTCCCTCCGGTCCCGTGTCCGGGAAAGTCACGGTGATGCTAGCGTTATTTTGTATTTCTTATGTCATGCGAAGGCCGAAGCAGCTAATATTTCAAACCCGTCCTCTTAAAGATAACGTCGCTTTTCGCTCGTAGCGAGCTATGGCCAAAAGTGGACGAAACTTTATGAGAATTTCCTGCCCATCTAACCTACCAGAGGACCCTTAACTTACTGTTGTTGAAAAAAAAAATTCCCAAATTTATTTTCATTTTTTTTTTCATTTTCATATTACGTCCACTTTCGGCCATAAGGGTAAACGGCCAAAAGCGACACCTCATTTTTAGCAGGACACGTTGAATATTTATGTCTCTCTCTCTCGCTATCTCTCCCTCCTCTCTCTCCGTGCTTTCCGCTCTCCCTCTGTCTCGTGCTCTCTCTCGCTCTCTACTCCATTAAGTCGCCTACACAGAGCTCAGTCTATCACGAGTAATCGTTAAGGTCCTGGTAAGACGTAAGTGTTATATATTACAATAGCAGTGAGCAGCGGTTATTACAATGGTGACAGTGGCTTCCAGTATTACATACACACCACATGCAGTTTCTGTATTATGAACCGAAACAAATTTAAAAATCCTCACCTAATCTAATTATTCTCATTATTAATCAGGCCTGCCTGATTAATTTGTGTGTGTGTGTGTGTGTTGGAGAGAGAGAGAGAGAGAGAGAGAGAGAGAGAGAGAGATGAAGAGAGAGAGAGAGAGAGAGTAAGAGAGAGAGAGAGAGAGAGAGAGAGAGAGAGGAGAGAGAGAGGAGAGAGAGAGGAGAGAGAGAGAGAGAGAGGAGAGAGAGAGAGAAGAGAGGACACAAACCTCCACATTACCACCACCAACATATGAACGGTACTGAACAGAACAAAGTTCATCACTGCACGATGACCTCAACGCCCGCCGCAGTAAGCGCCGCCAGGCCTGCACTACACCAACGCCACCCTAACTCACTGTACAAGAGGTATAGCCTATCTTCGCCAACTATAAGACACGGCCTCACTGTGCTGAGTAAGCACGGGAGGACACTCCCGTCACGCAGGGTGCCGTCGCACCTCCACAGATCTCCTTCAACTCTTGACTTAAGCTCAGATACTGGTAATGGCTCAAAAGGCCACCATTACGGGCTAGTCTTGCCCGTGCCACCATTTGGGATGGCTTAATCTTCATCAATCAATCAATGCTGAGTAAGAGACGTCCACACCACACCACAGAGAGACTGTGCCAGACGACTATGGCGTACATAGCAACACAACTTTCACCTGAGCTAGGATAGCGGTAACTTGGATAACGAGAATCATGTAAACAAGGGATACCAAGCTAACAACAGCTTTAGCCACTCCTCCCCCTCTGGCCACACTGCCCTGCTAGTCAACATGCATCAATGTCAATCAACCGAGTCGAATATTTCCACTCCAGAGACTTCATAAAGAGTGTCTCAAGCTGTGGTCAATGGAGGGATTACGGGTTATTCATGCCCGTGCCACCTCATGGGTGACTCAATCTTTATCAAGGAGAGAGTAGTGATAGGTAGGCCTAATATACCAATGTATGAAGGGGGAAAAGCTGTTGAATGTTATGCCATTAAGACCTGGCTCTTTTCCCTCTGACCCTAGACGACCAATTTGAATGTAAGAAAACTGCACAGACTCACACATCCCCGCTCCTGTGCCAGGTAAGTCCACTACGGGCTCACCATAGCCAGTGCTACTTGCCTCGCTTCTGTGCCAGGTAAGTCCACTACGGCTCACCATAGCCCGTGCTACTTGCCCCGCTTCTGTGCCAGGTAAGTCCACTACGGGCTCACCATAGCCAGTGCTACTTGCCCCGCTTCTGTGCCAGGTAAGTCCACTACGGGTTCCACCATAGCCAGTGCTACTTGCCCCGCTTCTGTGCTAGGTAAGCTACGGGCTCACCATAGCCCGTGCTACTTGTAACTTGTTCCGAGTAGCTGAATCTATAACAACAACAAACTGCACAGACTTACCTACGACCATAAATCATCGAGCTTATAAACGAACAAATTATTATGATTTTGTATACAATATTTCAATAAGAAGTCATCACTTTACACACACTCGCCGACACAAGACCACCTTGAGCGCTGAATCTTCCCCAAGCGACAGTTACACACAGCCTAGGACAATCACCATGAGCTAACCTCAACCAACCACTTAAATGTTAATGTTTCCGTTAGAAAGACACAAGAGATAAAATGATCACACTTGTGGAGCATCGATAGCTTACAAGACGTCCATAATACGTGGTTTGTGGGACCCTGGTGATGCCACCTGACGCTTTCTCTCTCTCCATACACATGCGCGCGCACACACACACACACACACACACACACACACCGGGGACTTCCTGTGGCTGGAGACCTGTGGCTGAGTGGACAGCGCTTGCGTCTCGTAATCCTAGCTTCCGGATTCGATTGGCGATGGCGGAAACAAATGGGCAAAGTTTTTTCACCCTGATACCCTTGTTACCTACCAGTAATAGGTACCAGGGAATTAGACAGCTGCTACGGGCTGCATCCTGGGAAGGTGTGTGTGTTAAGAGAGAAATATATGTAGTAGAAATAATAGAGGAAAAATAAATTGGTTAGAAAGGCGGGGTCCAAGAGCTAATAGCTCCATTGTGCAATACAAGTAGTAAATATACACAGAGTATAGTGAATGACCTTTTCCTTGGGCAGAACACCTTTTCCAGCTACCCCCTCTACCTCACCCCACTTATGGGACGTAAATCCTCATGCTTATGCAAATAAAACAAAAAAAAAGCCTCTTTTAAAGTTAATAATGTGAAAAGAACAAAAAAACTTAATCAAATATGTCCTGAAGCTTAATTTTCTCAATTAAATAAGAATATATTGCAGCGAGTATTGAGCGTGAACTGGACATCAAATACAGGATTAACATACTGAGAGTATGTTGGGTGGTTGACCTGAATTGTTGTGTATGTCCCGAAGTGGAGCTTCAGCGGGGCGGTATCGATTGTGCATCGTCACTGGCCCGCCCAAAATGGCAATGGTGCCAACTGCCTGACGTACGACGTGGTGCCGCTACACACTTGTGGAGAGAGTGAGGGGGGGGGGTGCAGGGAGCAGTTGTTGTACTGTATGCCCTAGATACAATGTCGTAATGTTTATGTTGTAATGAATGAGAGAGAGAAATCCTACCGACTCTGGGTGTGTGTGCACTTGACACAAACATTACCTCCTCTCAAACACACACACACACACACACACACACACACACACACACACACACACACACACACACACACACACACACGGGACTGTATCGCGTGACCTACTAGCCTCTAACTATCCACTAAACTCGCTGTAGCGACTTGAACAAGACAAAGTAACAGGCAAAACATACCTTCACAGGGACACACCTGCCACACACACATACAACCAACCCCTAAACCACAAACAAACACCCCCCCCCCACCCACACACTAACTACCAGACTATAAAATATTAAACCTGCAAGCTTCAAAGGTTTAAGAAATGAATATGTGCTTGGCATTTTTCTAGCAACGAGCTGACCCTCCTGCTCTACCAGTCATGGACTCCGGCTGGCGGAGGGACGAGGCTCCCCCTGGGGAAGTCAGTCAGTCAGTCAGTCAGCCGGGCCACTTTCCCGGTCACTGGTTCGAGTAGCCACAACACCGCCAGGAGTCGCAGACGGCGCTGAGGGCCAGGTGGTGGTGGACCCGGGAAGCTGTAAGAGTAATGTGTTTTAATATAAGGTGGAGTCTTGCATGGTGTGTGTGTGTACGTTGCCAGAGTGACGATGAGTGCAGGCCAAAGCTTGTCCTGGTTTATTCTTGTGGCGAGCGGTGCACTCTGTGATGCACTCTGTGGTGTACTCTGTACTCACCTAATTGTGCTTGCGGGGGTTGAGCTCTGGCTCTTTGGTCCCGCCTCTCAACCGTCAATCAACAGGTGTACAGGTTCTTGAGCCTACTGGGCTCTCTATCATATCTGTGGTGTACTTATTGTGTGGTGCACTCTGCAGTGTACTTGTACAATTGAGTGCAATAATCCATGTTTGAGCGTTTATCAGATAGCTGCCATAAGTTTGATCATCTGAGCTTCGTGCTACTTACGAGCACTTCACTGACAGCTAAGATGTGACTGATTGACGTGGTTCCTTTCTCACTTCAACTGCGAGCCGTAGTGGCAGACAGGTCACACTTGACACCTCAATCTTACCCCGGTGTTGCTGGGTGTTGCAGAGGGTTGCATGTATTGCATTCTCTACAATATTATCACAAAATGATGGGAAACATGGGTCCTCCATAGCAGGAATTAGTTTAACCTTAGGAGGGGGTGGAGAAATAGGTAAGGGTAGGTGAGGAAGAAAAGTGGAGGAGAGAGGCGGTAAGGGTAGGGAGTCGGTGGAGGTGAGAGAAGGAGGTGAGGGAGATGAAAGGTGAGGAGAGGTGACGTGAGGGAGGGAGGGATAGGAGAGTGGTGAGGATACTTAGCCTGTTAAAGGCTTACAGTTTCATCATTGAGAATTTTAAAAGAGCTTCATTTTAAAACAACACAGTTGGGCACCATAGCCTGGGCACCACAGCCTGGGCACCACAGCCTGGGCACCATAGCCTGGGCACCACAGCCTGGGCACCACAGCCTGGGCACCACAGCCTGGGCACCACAGCTTGGGCACCACAGCCTGGGCACCACAGCCTGGGCACCACAACCTGGGCACCACAGCCTGGGCACCACAGCCTGGGCACCACAGCCTAGGCACCACAACCTGGGCACCACAACCTGGGCACCACAGCCTGGGCACCACAACCTGGGCACCACAGCCTGGGCACCACAGCCTAGGCACCATAGCCTGGGCACCACAGCCTGGGCACCACAACCTGGGCACCACAGCCTGGGCACCACAGCCTAGGCACCATAGCCTGGGCATCACAGCCTGGGCACCACAGCCTGGGCACCATAGCCTGGGCACCACAGCCTGGGCATCACAGCCTGGGCACCACAGCCTGGGCACCACAGCTTGGGCACCACAGCCTGGGCACCACAGCCTGGGCACCACAGCCTGGGCATCACAGCCTGGGCACCACAGCCTGGGCATCACAGCCTGGGCACCACAGCCTGGGCACCACAGCTTGGGCACCACAGCCTGGGCACCACAGCCTGGGCACCACAGCCTGGGCATCACAGCTTGGGCACCACAGCTTGGGCACCACAGCTTGGGCACCACACAACTGCTCCTCCAAGTCTCCTCGACAGTATCCTTCATTCGGTATGGCAAACTATTGTACTCTCCATTTCGCACTGCAGGAGTAGGAGGCCACCCGTCCAACCTTCCTCCGGCAGCGCTCTTTGTATTTTAATTAAGAGAAGACAACACCGCTGCTGAACAATAACAAAATGTAAAAAAAAAAACAGGAAATAATGTTCTTTTTGTGTGAAGTTTCTTCTATAGACATCTAAACATCTTCGGCATCAAGGACAATTATTGATCAGTCTGTTTATTTACTCTTCAAGCAAAAAGTATCAACATCGGCTGAAAGAAACTTTAAGAGCTCTAATAAATTTAGGGAATGAGATCAATGAATGACTGAGTGAATGTATGTAAAGTTGATTTAGAGTGTAAAATGAGTATAGGATTTGTCACCAACATGGTTCTAACATAATGATGTGTGTGTGTGTGTGTGTGTGTGTGTGTGGTGTGTGTGTGTGTGTGTGTGTGTGTGTGTTGTGTGTGTGGTGTGTGTGTGTTTACTATTTGTACTTGCGGGGTTGAGCTCTGGCTCTTTGGTCCCGCCTCTCAACCGTCAATCAACTAATGTGCAGATTCCTGAGCCTACTGGGCTTGTGTGTATGTGTGTGTGTAATTACCTAAGTGTAGTTACGTAATGAGAGCTACGCTCGTGGTGTTCCGTCTTCCCAGCACTCTTTGTCATAGAGCATATACACAAGAGCTTACACGTTACTGATATAAAATAGGCTCATTGCCTGTATACACAGAGACCGGGCTGTGTATCAGCACGGTAGCTTCCAATAGTCACAATTACGTCCACATTCTCAGCTGCGCCAACCGTCGACAGCCTTCCAAGCGAAACACAATAACAGGTTTAGAGTAAAATTGCATTTACAATTCCCGGGGAGACAGCCTGAGTGACGGCCCACCGGAAGAGGAACAAACCTTACCACAAACATCAAAATAAATTGTTGGTGGTGTTCTGGACCAGTGGGGGGGGTACTGGGGACACCACCAGCCCTGTGGTCACGTCCTGGACCAGTTGGGGGGTACTGGGGACACACCAGCCCTGTGGTCACGTCCTGGACCAGTTGGGGGGTACTGGGGACACCACCAGCCCTGTGGTCACGTCCTGGACCAGTTGGGGGGTACTGGGGACACCACCAGCCCCTGTGGTCAGTCTGGACCAGTTGGGGGTACGGGGACACCACCAGCCCCTGTGGTCACGTCCTGGACCGTTGGGGGGTACTGGGGACACCACCAGCCCTGTGGTCACGTCCTGGACCAGTTGGGGGGTACTGGGGACACCACCACCCACTTTGGTCATGTCTGGACCAGTTGACTACAAGCACCAGCAGCAGTCACTGTGGTGGAGGTGTTCCATACTAATCTCTACAGTGAGGGGGGAGGGACATGAGGCTGCATCACACCACTCGTGAGTTACCACCCTGGCTAACCCTCATAGATGTGCGCGCGCACCTGGTCACACATAATCTGATTTTATTTGTTACCTGTATTTTTATTCACGCTCCTCTTGCAGATGTTTCTCGTCCAATTCAGCGAGCGTCGTCAGGCTATTTGTCCTTCTCGCTCTTTAACCTTCTCTTCCCTCGCTGCTTGATGCACAACTTTAAACATTTATCTGTTACTTTTAGTGGGATGTCTTCGGTAATCTTTACTCATATGCTATACATCTTGAGTTATATTTTTTTAAAGAGTAATTTTCATACCATTTTTTTTTTTGAGAGCTGCCTCGTCCCTTCAGGCGACGTGGGACTAAAAGATTGTTGATGGCATCGCCAAGTTAACTATTCATTCATTTTGTTTATATAGTAACGCCAACATGTTATCTCTTAGGGCCAGCTTCTTTAATTGCTTTCTTATAATTGATGGTGGTAAGTAGTGTCTATTGATCATTTGTTTACGCTATGTAAAAGGTGTTTTGCGGGACCCTCCCAAGATGGGTACTCTGCTTGAGTTTGTCTGCTCTGTACTCTAATGTGGGCTGCTTGTCCATCACGTCTGTCATCCTCTCTATACATTGCTGGTCCTTGGGGTTGTTATAGAATAATTATTTTTGTTTACTGCAACTATCTGGTCACACGTACACAAATGGACTGCTGTAGCTATAACAGTCCACGTTTTATATTACTATCTATCATGTTCTATCTCTAGCTCTATCGCACGATAGAGCTAGAGATAGAGTTCT
>WNGS01169498.1:11144556-11156497 GCA_020271785.1 Procambarus virginalis
TGTGTTATCAAACCATGATATATCTAGCTTTAAAATATACCTACCGGGAAAGGGAAGCAACATTGTCTAACTCGAGCATTACAAGGTTTAACATTATCTAAAAGTAAATTGTGTTGTTCTTAAAACATAAGAGGAATTAGTGTCTCGTCGATATACGACTGAAGGAAACGATCTTCTCTTGTGTAGCGTGATGTAGTGAAATACATATGAGGGGTAGAGTATGAGGGGTAGAATATGAGGGGTAGAGTATGAGGGGTAGAGTATGAGTAAGGGGGGTAGAGTATGAGGGGGTAGAGTAGAGGGGAGGAGAGGGGTAGAGTAGAGTAGAGTGGGGTAGAGTTAGGGGGTAGAGTATGAGGGGGTAGAGTATGAGGGGTAGAGTATGAGGGGTAGAGTATGAGGGGGGGGTAGAGTATGAGGGGGGTAGAGTATGGTAGAGTATGAGGTAGAGATGGGGGTAGAGTATGAGGGTAGAGTATGAGGGTAGAATATGAGGGTAGAATAGCCTCACCAAGCTAAGGGGGTTGGTTTCTTGAACTCAACCCCCCCCCCATCTTCGACGCTGAGGCACCGTCATGACGCAACATTACACACGCATGACGCAACATACACGCATGAGAGCTGGGGGAAACGCACGCCCAGCCACAGTCACATAACTCAACGGCCGGACGCAACACGGCCACCGAGTCACATGACGCAACTAGACGCAACACACTTCCGGCCCCTGAGTCCCATGACGCAGCTGGACGCAAAGCACCACCCAGTGCCATGACGCAGTGCAAATAACAAACTCGCCATTCCTGACTAGGGAAATATATTGGAAATTTTCCCCTACTAGTTCACCCTGAGGGTGTAAACAGGTTACTTCCTGTACTCATCCACCTGTGATGAGCCGAACTCATCACGCATGAGGACAACTTACAGGAAGTTGTCTGTTTTCCTACTGTGTGAAGGAAGAGAATGAGTTGGTAGTGGTAGTTACGGTTGATGATGATGATGATGATGATGATGGTGGTGGTGGTAGTTATAGTTAGTAGTAATTGTGGTTGTTATGATCACCCGTCTAAAATGATAGGCACTATACATATATTTCCGTCTGTCGTACATAGACAGGACGAGACAGCTGCTACAGCATTTCGTGGCCACTCAACCTTAGCTTATAACACTACCTCTTCAATCTCATTATAACACCATCACATATATCCCATAACTGCTGCGTTACGTAGTCAATCTTGAGGAAGAATTAAGAGATTGCAGAAAACCCATGACCTGTGTTACAGGCTTCGGTTTTGAGATAATATTTACAGGTGATGGTTGGCTGTTATCTTGGTAGATGGTGATCTTGGGGTAATTGTTTGCCTTTAGGATGATCGGCCACCTGTCCGTGCAGCGAAGGTCGACCACATCTATCCCTGTCTACCCAAACACCTGCCTACACAGCCCTCCACTCCCGCAATATACTCCTTCCCATACCTCTCCTCCACTCTCCCAAACATAGCACAACGCGGCTGCTGAGAATTAGAAAAGAGGAAGAGAGGGAGCATGAAGAGGAACTGAGAGAGGAAGATGAGAGAAGAGAGCACAGGAGAGAGCAGAGTGGGAGACGTGCCTTGCGAGTGATCTTCGGAGTGTTTCCCCCGTGTTCTGATGTCACAGGATGGCAGTTTCCTCAGATCAACAAACTGGGACGAGGCTGGTGGCAACGAGGTGACGACCTTAAGGGCCTCGTTGGAAGAAGCGGTTAGCAAGACTACTAAACAACTAGACCAGAGGTCTGAGTGTGACCATCAACACTAAGAGTGCAACACAGGACAATATGTGGAACACAACACAAAGATCCACATAAAATGACATAAGAATGTTAACGCTCTCGTCTGTGACAATCATAAAAGGCATCATGGTGCGTAAAAAAATAATAATAGTTTGTTCTTATTGAAAAACACATCTGCATGATAAAAAATGGTAAGGAAATGCAAAAATAGACCAAATATCTGTATTTTGGTTTCGTGTTGGTGAGCAAGATCCGGGAGTGAGGAGTCATGGGGTCCGTGTACTCATGGGGGTCTGTGTACTCATGGGGTCCATGTACTCATGGGGTCCGTGTACTCATGGGGTCCGTGTACTCATGGGGTCCATGTACTCATGGGGTCCGTGTACTCATGGGGTCTGTGTACTCATGGGGTCTGTGTACTCATGGGGTCTGTGTACTCATGGGGTCCGTGTACTCATGGGGTCTGTGTACTCATGGGGTCTGTGTACTCATGGGGTCGTGTACTCATGGGGTCCATGTACTCATGGGGTCCATGTACTCATGGGGTCCGTGTACTCATGGGGTCTGTGTACTCATGGGGTCTGGTTGTACTCATGGGGTCTGTGTACTCATGGGGTCCTGTACTCATGGGGTCCGTGTACTCATGGGGTCCGTGTACTCATGGAGTCCATGTACTCATGGGGTCCATGTACTCATGGGGTCCATGTACTCATGGGGTCCGTGTACTCATGGGGTCTGTGTATTCATAGGGACGCACTGACTCACCGTGTAGGGAGAGCGGACTATGATGTAAGTCACATGGCATATGTGCTCTCGGTTTCACTGTAACTTACACAATGTGTGGAATAACGTGATGTGTACACACACAATTGACAAAAACAGTGATTAAATACTGTATATAAACCTGCAGTGTAATATGTACACTTATAGTGTAGTAAATCAGTTCTTAACAAAACTCAAACTAAATATCTTGAACCTCTCTCCAGTGGTGTTATTCTGTCTGGTAATGTCCAGAAAGAGTTTCAAACACCGTAGGGGTGGATACTGTGTTGTGTCTTGACAACCTCATCACAGTAAGCAATTAAAAACTATAACAGAAATCATGTCATGAGTCTAGGCTAACTCCTTTACGTCTACATAAATGTATTCTAACCTTATTTACATCATTTGTATAACAGTTGAACGATAACAGCTAAATACAACGTATGATAATATCCGCAGTTTAAACGTTTAAACGATAACCTATCGATATCTTAATCAGCATCAACAGTGACTAGAGAGACTCGACGGCCTGCATCTAGGGGAGATCATTCTTCAGAAGCCAGCAAAATAACCCAAAAATCACACCATGGAATAACGTAAAGATATTTTATAAGCTCACTGCCTTAATTAAACCCGAGGGTTTGGTAGGGCCTAGGAGGAGACGAGACATGCCAGAGCAACTGCAGGATGGTTGAGAGGCAAAATGCAGTAAGACGGTCTGTGAGCAAACAATGGAGGGAGGGAGAGAGAGGAACGGAGCATTAGTGCATCCGGAACACCGTGACGCAGCAAGGACAGCAGCCTCCCTCACCGTCTCTCAAGACGGGTCCCGAGGAACGCGTGAAGCCGAAGGAGAGTTATAGAAATGGGAAACACAAAGATGGGACACAGCTCTGCTCCTGTGTCAGGTTAGTCCACTACGGGCTCACCATAGCCCGTGCTACTTGCCCCGCTCCTGTGCCAGGTAAGTCCACTACGGGCTCACCATAGCCCGTGCTACTTGCCCCGCTCCTGTGCCAGGTAAGTCCACTACGGGCTCACCATAGCCCGTGCTACTTGCCCCGCTCCTGTGCCAGGTAAGTCCACTACGGGCTCACCATAGCCCGTGCTACTTGCCCCGCTCCTGTGCCAGGTAAGTCCACTACGGGCTCACCATAGCCCGTGCTACTTGCCCCGCTCCTGTGCCAGGTAAGTCCACTACGGGCTCACCATAGCCCGTGCTACTTGCCCCGCTCCTGTGCCAGGTAAGTCCACTACGGGCTCACCATAGCCCGTGCTACTTGCCCCGCTCCTGTGCCAGGTAAGTCCACTACGGGCTCACCATAGCCCGTGCTACTTGCCCCGCTCCTGTACCAGGTAAGTCCACTACGGGCTCACCATAGCCCATGCTACTTGCCTCGCTCCTGTGCCAGGTAAGTTACGGGCTCACCATAGCCCGTGCTACTTGGAACTTGTTCCGAGTAGCTGAACCTATAACAACAAACAACAACAACGAGGTCCGCCATGTTGACGCCACAATTAGACTAAGCTAAAATTTGCACTCCTTTTTTGCGAGTGGTCACGCGCGTGAGTGTCAGAGTTTTTGACGCATGTATTTCAGCAAATATGAGTGTGCATAGACGCACGCTTTGGTGAGTAGATATATGAATACTATGTTACTTACTTGACCAGAAATACACACCACACCAGCAGGGGTATGTGAGAAGGGAGCAGGAGGAGGTGGAGAAGGAGCAGAGGAGGAAGAAAGACATGGATAGAGGAGGAGGGGGATGGGGGACTAGGAGAGATGGTGAGAGGAAGGGAGATACGGAGTGGAATGGAAGACACGAAGAGTGAGAGAGAAGGGAGTCAGGGATAGGGTGGGAAAGAAGGCTGTGAGAAAGAAAACATAGAGAAAGTGTCATTAACTAATTAAATAATTAAGAAGAATTACCCATCAACATGGAGGAGCTCCGTGTGCCCTGGGGCCTGACCTCCACCACACAAACACGGACCTGACCTCCACCACACTAACACGGACCTGACCTCCACCACACTAACACGGACCTGACCTCCACACTAACACGGACCCGACCTCCACCACACTAACACGGACCTGCCCTCCACCACACTAACACGGACCTGCCCTCCACACTAACTCGGACCCGACCTCCACCACACTAACACGGACCTGACCTCCACCACACTAACACGGACCTGCCCTCCACACTAACACGGACCTGCCCTCCACACTAACACGGACCCGACCTCCACCACACTAACACGGACCTGACCTCCACCACACTAACACGGACCTGACCTCCACCACACTAACACGGACCCGACCTCCACCACACTAACACGGACCTGACCTCCACCACACTAACACAGACCTGCCCACCACACTAACACGGACCCGACCTCCACCACACTAACACGGACCTGACCTCCACCACACTAACACGGACCTGACCTCCACCACACTAACACAGACCTGCCCACCACACTAACACGGACCCGACCTCCACCACACTAACACGGACCTGACCTCCACCACACTAACACGGACCTGCCCTCCACACTAACACGGACCCGACCTCCACCACACTAACACGGACCTGCCCTCCACACTAACACGGACCCGACCTCCACCACACTAACACGGACCTGCCCACCACACTAACACGGACCCGACCTCCACCACACTAACACAGACCTGCCCTCCACACTAACACGGACCCGACCTCCACCACACTAACACGGACCTGCCCTCCACACTAACACGGACCCGACCTCCACCACACTAACACAGACCTGCCCTCCACACTAACACGGACCCGACCTCCACCACACTAACACGGACCTGACCTCCACCACACTAACACGGACCCGACCTCCACCACACTAACACAGACCTGCCCTCCACACTAACACCGACCCGACCTCCACCACACTAACACGGACCTGACCTCCACCACACTAACACGGACCTGACCTCCACCACACTAACACGGACCCGACCTCCACCACACTAACACAGACCTGCCCTCCACACTAACACCGACCCGACCTCCACCACACTAACACGGACCTGACCTCCACCACACTAACACGGACCCGACCTCCACCACACTAACACGGACCTGACCTCCACCACACTAACACGATCGAACACTCTTCAGACCAAGGAGCCCATCCGTGTGTACTTCCCTCCCTCCCTATCTTCTCTCTCTACGGTATCAACACTTTCCTGTTTGTCTTCTCTCTTCATCCTGATTCCTTCCCAGTGCTTTATAGTCGAAATGACTTAGTGCTTTCTCCTAATAGATCCCTTCTCTTCCTTCCTCTATTCTCCTGTTTCTCGCGTTTCTGCTGCTCCAAAATATCTGACCAGTCCTTACACTCCATACGTTGGCTTCTTACTCTACACTTGCCTCTTCCTTCTCCTTCTCATCTTCCTGGTCTCCACCTCCTCCCTTTCTCTCATCCAATAAAATGTAATCTATATTTCTGTCTTCCTTCAGTCTATTATTCCTTTCCTATTTCCCTCCCTCCCAACCTGCCACCAACTGACCTCCACCTATCCCCTGTTATTGCTATAGATTCAGCTACACGGAACAAGTTCCAAGTAGCACGGGCTTTGGTGAGTCCGTAGTGGACTTACCTGGCACAGGAGCGGGGCAAGTAGCACGGGCTATGGTGAGCCCGTACTGGACTTACCTGGCACAGGAGCGGGGCAAGTAGCACGGGCTATGGTGAACCCGTAGTGGACTTACCTGGCACAGGAGCGGGGCAAGTAGCACGGGCTATGGTGAACCCGTAGTGGACTTACCTGGCACAGGAGCGGTGCTGTGTGTATACCTATCCCCCTGTTCTCACCTATCTACGTTCTTCTGCATCCTCAGAGCACCTGCGGCCGGCTAGCAACAAGGCATCAGCTTGGAGGTCCAACTTCCTATGGAAACTTCGTGGCAACATCTTTGGTTCTATAAATATATTTCGTAAAAGGTGGCCACAATTGACCGTCTCAGGGTAATGGCACTGTCTTGAGAGCTCTTGAAGTGTCCCGGTCAAAACTGAACAAATAATGTGGTAGACGAAGCGACGATTCGAACGCCGCGGTTATTTCTGTTTTCCACTGGCGGTTACAAAAATTACTAGAAAGAAAAACACAAATAAATATTAGCCAATTACAGCAAAATACTGAAAATTCAACTAAACAAATTTCAACTTCGAAAAAAATGAACAAGTAATATAAAAAATAAAAAAATAAAATGAAAATCTATGAGTAACAACGCCAAAATTCCAAAAACTAAAAGCTCAAATTTTTGTAGTAAAAACAAGATAAATGTAATGGAAAAAAATAGTTGTAATGACTCCGTCACACCATTACCCTCCCTCACCCACAACAGCCTAATTTGGTCACCTCCACAACTACCTCCAGAGACAAACGACCAAAATTTGTCAGCAGCCAGCGAAACAAAATGAACAAATACCACCACCTCCAAACTACCCAACCACCCGTTGAACGAGGCAACCAATTTACCCATGAGGTAATTAGAGTACCTATGAGGTAATTAGAGTACCCATCAGGTAATTGAAGTATCCATGAGGTAATTAGAGTACCCATGAGGTAATTAGAGTACCCATGAGGTAATTAGAGTATCCATGAGGTAATTAAAGTATCCATAAGGTGATTAGAGTACCCATGAGGTAATTAAAGTATCCATGAGATAATTAAAGTAACCATGAGGTAAGGTGTGGGTCCATGAGGTACTAAGGAGCCAGTTCACCCCCAGGGCAACCATTCCCTCCACACTCACGAGGGAACCGAAGCGTGTTGACATCATTCAACCTCGTAATGCAAGACAATTAGGAATACAATAATTATGCTACTTTCTGGTTACATTTTGTGTGTGTGGATAGGCAGGCAGGAGGGTTACTGTGTGTGTGGATAGGCAGGCAGGAGGGTTACTGTGTGTGTGGATAGGCAGGCAGGAGGGTTACTGTGTGTGTGGATAAACAGGCAGGAGGGTTACTGTGTGTGTGGATAAACAGGCAGGAGGGTTACTGTGTGTGTGGATAGGCAGGCAGGAGGGTTACTGTGTGTGTGGATAGGCAGGCAGGAGGGTTACTGTGTGTGTGGATAGACAGGCAGGAGGGTTACTGTGTGTGTGGATAGACAGGCAGGAGGGTTACTGTGTGTGTGGATAGGCAGGCAGGAGGGTTACTGCGTGTGTGGATAGGCAGGCAGGAGGGTTACTGTGTGTGTGGATAGACAGGCAGGAGGGTGACTGTGTGTGTGGATAGACAGGCAGGAGGGTTACTGTGTGTGTGGATAGACAGGCAGGAGGGTTACTGTGTTTGTGGATAGACAGGCAGGAGGGTGACTGTGTGTGTGGATAGACAGGCAGGAGGGTTACTGTGTGTGTGGATAGACAGGCAGGAGGGTTACTGTGTGTGTGGATAGACAGGCAGGAGGGTTACTGTGTTTGTGGATAGACAGGCAGGAGGGTTACTGTGTGTGTGGATAGACAGGCAGGAGGGTGACTGTGTGTGTGGATAGACAGGCAGGAGGGTTACTGTGTGTGTGGATAGACAGGCAGGAGGGTTACTGTGTGTGTGGATAGACAGGCAGGAGGGTTACTGTGTTTGTGGATAGACAGGCAGGAGGGTGACTGTGTGTGTGGATAGACAGGCAGGAGGGTGACTGTGTGTGTGGATAGACAGGCAGGAGGGGTGACTGTGTGTATATAGACAGGCAGGAGGGTGACCCAGTAGACAGAATATTGAAGTTCTTGCGAGACAGGATCAAGTATACTATTTGGGGTTTACGTCTCATGCTCTGTTATATGGAAAACTGGTTTACTGAGAATTATATAAACTATATATAAATGTAGTAATTTCCCTCGTAAACTTATTAAATATATTTATATTATATATTATTTGAGATTGGTATATTTCTTTATAATATTCTGTCTTATATGTCTCTCTGCGTCCCACGACAAGGATCTGTTTGCCCAAGTCAAGTAAAAGTGGCCAACCAGCTTCTTGGAATCGACACTAAGAATGATTGTCTTATCTACGAGAACTTCCATTCGTGCAGCAGATATAGTCTAATACAACCACATCATTAGCGGTAATGACTTAATGGTGGTAGTATTATCTAATTTACACCAAGCTGCCTCCACAGCGTTTATCATGCTCTTGGTACAGGTCAACCTTGATATTACTGTGTAAACCCGCTCCTTCACCACTACCCAAATAATAAATACATATAAACACACACACACACACACACACACACACACACACACACACACACACACACACACACACACACACACATGGAATTCTATGGAATGCATTGGGCAGTGATGTGGTGGAGGCTGACTCCATACACAGTTTCAAATGTAGATATGATAAGAGCCCAGTAGACTCAGGAACCTGTACACCAGTTTATTGACAGTTGAGAGGCAGGACCAAAGAGCCAACGCTCAACCCCGCAAGCACAAATAGGTGAATACAAATAGGTGAGTACACACACACACACACACACACACACACACACACACACACACACACACACACACCACACACACACACACACACACACACACACACACACGGATGAAATGCGACATAAAGTGCTTTCTCATCCAAAACAAAGTTACATGTTATGTAGGAGTTACGAGGCAGCACTATCACTGACACCTTCAGACAGACGAGCACTGGTGCCACTCACTATAACTCACAACTTATAACCACTCACCTCCGTTTTTCTACTGTTAATTAGTTAAGGAAGATCGCATTTGAAAACAAAGAAAATTAGCAATAACTCGAATGATTCCAACCACTTTCCAGGTCCTCTTCCAGACACCTCCCCCTCCCACCTTCCATTTGGCATTCTTATTCTCTGTTGCAAACAGGAATGAATGATCTTGCCTCCCCTGAATCAACGCCATGATTATAACTTATTCGATTATTTCCCTCAAGTCGAAATATAAAGGAGAATATTAAGACAAGACTTCCCTGACCACCCCCCCCCCCCATTCTAGACCTGCCTGGGCCGCCCATGCAAAGTCCGCAACATATGGGTAACTCGGCTGGCACTCAAATCTAAGACGCCTTGTCTTCTGCTGGCACTCTAGCTGAAGGCGCTCCGTTACCTGCTGGCACTCCAAATAAGACAACTGCTCTTAGTTTCTGCTTATAGTTTTACCTGTAGTTAGTGTGAACTAAGAAGGCTTGCTCCCTCAGGTCAGTGATGGTAATGTGTAGAGCAGATTGGGCGAGGTCAGCGGTGCCCGGGTGCCGTCTGAGTGACTCGGGGATGCTCACCGCAGGCCAAGCACGCAAGATTATACATAAGTTTATTTTAACTTGATAGAGAGCGAGTCAGCCGTAACTGGGTCAACTGTCCTAGTAGTTGTGTGACTAGGTCAACTGTTCTTAGAGTTGTGACTGAGTCAGCTGTCCTAGTAGAAGTTGAGACTACGTCAGCTGCTCTTAGAGAAGTTGTGACTGGGTTAACAGACCAAGGAGGACGTGTCTTGGTCAACTGGAGAAGCTTTTGTCTGGCCCACCACTGTGACTGAACCACCACTGCAACATCTCATTATTGCAAAGGGACATTTTCACACGTACTAAAAGCGTACTAATGAACACACGCAATTTTCGTGAACACTCAGCATTTTAGCTCACTGCACATGTGCCACAAGAGAACCGGATAAGGATTTGGGATGGGACGGGGGTGAAGGAATGGTGCCCACCCCCTTGGACAGTCGGGGATTGAACGCCGACCTGTATGAAGCCAGACGGTCGCTCTACCTCACCTCACACAGGAGGGAGAAGGAACCAGGACCCGTCATCTCAGGGAAGAGAGAATGTGAGTCGCCAAACACCACTAACAAAGTTTCCGCTTGGCTGATCACCAGGCGACCAAAAGAAAAGTGAAAAAAGGCTCAAAAGGAACCTAATTGGTTCACCAGATGAAAAGAAACAATTAAAACAACAAAAAACTGACGCTGCTGTCTTTGTTGCTTTTGTCAACACAGCCATATATTCGACTTTGAAAAACAGTGGACACTTTAGGCTTGTCCTGTGTCGGCCAGACCCAAGCTGTCCGGGCTAGATAATTGGGCAGAGGGGGAGTGAAAGCCTCACGCAGCCTACTCATACACAACAAACTCAAAAATATTGTCTTTATGCAAAAAAAAAATCATATATATGTGTATATATATATATATATATATATATATATATATATATATATATATATATATATATATATATATATATATATATATCCCTACTTAGTGATGTAGATTATTCATGAACATACATACATACACTGCTCCACTCAGGCATACAAATACATAGTAGACATGCATTAACAAATGTATTTTGTTGTATGTGTGAGTAAGACACATAGGGTGAGGATTATGTGGACATTCACCTTTAATACGGTGTTATGACGGTGGAGCGCACCGCTGCCATATGTATTTATTAAGGCTTAGTGAAGTATTAGAGGAGTAATACTCTGGGTATTATCTTCACCGCCATGTGACAACACTGCATGCCTACCGTATCTCCACCCTCATTGGCTGCCACACTTTACAACTTCTAGCCTCTGATTGGCTCTTCCGCCAACCCGTCCTGCTCGTAATAGCACGTTGCATTTTGACGTATATGCTCTACCTAAAGCCACAAACTGTCCTACTGGAAAATGGCAGCAGCTCGCGAGATTTGCATAATGTCCCGTTTCCTGTTGTGGGTCCTCAGGTAGGTTAGGTGAGGGCACTTTAGTACAACAGTTTCTTGACGTTGGGAAGGCCTGTGTGAACGGGTCTCTTCCGCACACTACAGCCGACTGCTTAAAAAACTCTAAGAGATCATTCTAGGAATCCACCACTTAGTCTGGACGGTAGAGCGACGGTCTCGCTTCATGCAGGTCGGCGTTCAATCCCCGACCGTCCAAGTGGTTGGGCACCATTCCTATCCCCGCGTCCTACCCCAAATCCTTATCCTGACCCTTGTTAACCCAGTGCTATATAGTCGTAATGCTTAGCACTTTCCCCTGATAATCCCTCCCTCCCAGGAATTCTCCACCCATAATTATCCGCAGATTGATACAGATACAGTTATGGTGTAGAACTGTAAGCCACCACTCTCCATAAGGACGACTCGCCGACGCAAGAACTTGATCACTTTCACCTTTATTACATGAAGTATCGGAAGCCGTCTAGACCCAGGTTGTATACGTCTCTCATGGCACCTATACGTGACAGCCTGACGGATAACCTCGTTATTAGCTATAGCAGTTAGATAGAAAGAGTTATATTACTTATTAACGAGTTGGACAAAGGAGCATTTGGTTGATATTATAGCTTCAGGAGACAGGTTTGGCGTGATATAAATTTCTAGATC